>JAQFZP010000166.1:0-52517 GCA_034695745.1 Geophilus truncorum | reverse complement strand
TTGAAAGTCGATCTGTGTAAGTTTATCATTTGAGGCAAGTTTCAAGTTTGCTGATAGCACTGAAGTGTCCTGAATTTGTGATTACCATAGATACTTTTCCTCAATTTATTTTCATGTAATACAATTCTTTAAGTCACATCAATTGCAATTGGAGTAATAAAATCATGGAATTTTAAATTAAATAATTTATTTGAAGTTGTCATTTCCTGTAAACTAAACATATACCGACATCCGTGAGATGTAGGTCTATGCTGTTAGCTTGGTCAACAAAAATTTTTGTTCAGCACAGCAAGTTTCACAAGATTGTGCTCGTCTAAAATTTATCTCTTTTGCAAATCAAATCAGTGTTGAAATTTGATTGTAAGTTACTGATTATCACCTGATAATCATTGGACACCTTCATTTCACACCTCATCGCACTGAGTTTCTCACTGTTTACCTAAAATGGGCACAAGAAAACTGAATGCAAGGGTATGCAAAATTTGTATTTACAATAATTCTCACCATATGCTAACATTTTTTTTTATTTATTTAAAGGTCGAACTTCACATCCACATCGACGGTGCTGCAAGAATTTCCACCATTTGGGAACTTTCTAAGTGAGATTAAAAAACAAAAAATTCAATTTAAAAATATAAATTAAATTTTTTTTTTTTTTTTTTACGGTGTATGACAGACAAAAAAGTCTTCCATTACCTGGAGATGGCAGTTTCCAAGCATTAATCGATGAAGTTGTGGCCACTAAAGCATCAAGTTTGCCTGACTTCTTGCGTGGATTTAAATACATCAACCCTGCGATAAAGTAATATTTTTTTAACGTTGATAAAAATGTTTGAGAAATTTAAATTTATTATGTTTTGTATTTAGAGGAGATGCTAAGTCCATTGAGAGAATCGCTTACGAGTTGTGCGACGATCAATCTCGAGCTGGAGTTATTTACTTCGAAGGCCGCTACAGTCCACATTTGCTCGCTGATGGAGCCGTAACTCCGAGTTTGGTCGTTGAAGCCATCAACAGAGGCTTGAAACGAGGGGAAACTGACTTTAAGGTCAAGGCTAGAAGCATTCTGTGCTGCATATTGGGAAAATCAACTGTCAAAGGTATTATAATTTTAATAAAAAATGAGTATAAAAAGTTATAAATGTTGTGTTTTAGAGTGGTGCAAAGAAGTGGTGAAATTGTGTTCCACGTACCGTGATGCAGGAGTGGTTGGAATCGACATTGCAGGCGATGACTCCATATACGGACCTGATTACCCTCAAGAATACGTTGATGCCTTTTTGGTAAAGTGGATTCTGGATTGTATTTGCTGGGCAAAAGTTTTAATTAAAAAAAATAATAATAATTTTAAAATAAAAATATGCAGAAATTATTAAAGGAAATACAAAAATTTACAGATTGAATGAGATAAATAAAAAGTGTAAACATTTTTTAGGAAGCTGAAAAACTTGGAATACATCGAACTATGCACGCTGGAGAAGTTGGTCCATGGCTGGAAGTTTATAAAGTGCGTATAAATGCATAAAATAAATGTAAAATATTAAAATAATTTACCGGTAAATTATTGTTAAGGCAATCTACGATTTCCACTGTGAGCGAATTGGCCATGGCTACCATGTTCTGGACAATGAAACATTGTACAACGAAGCTAAAGGAAGAAATATTCATTTTGAAATGTGTCCGCATTCAAGTCTGCTAACTGGTGGTGTAACTCAAACCACCTTGGTGCATCCGATCGTACGGTAATTAATTATTTTCTTGGACGAAATTTTAAAATATTTACCTGTTGTTAAAAAATTTCAGATTAGCGAACGACAGAGCCAATTTTTCGATTAACACTGACGATCCGACGATCACAAATACATGGATCACCAATGAAATCCAATTGGTTCAACAATGGGGATTTTCTGAAGTCCACTTAATTCGAGCGGTAAGTAATTTTTAACATTATTTCTATTATTTTTCTATATGCAAATTAATATATTTTTTAGGCCTTCAATGCGGCTCGCTCGTGTTTTCTTCCCGAGAACGAGAAAAACGAGTTGATCCAACAACTTAAGACTATTTTTTCAATAACTAACTAATTAATATAACAAGGTTTACAATTTTTTCATATAATCATGCAAATTTTACAACTCAATTTACATTTTTTCTATTATATTATACATTAATTTTTATATCTATTTTCCCGCTGCCTTTAAATGCTAACTAATCAATGTGTTAAACTTAAAAGAAATATATATTTTTGAATCGCTTTATTCTTGCATTATTTTTGTTCTGAAATCTCACAATTCTCACATGATTTTTGTCTAGCGTTGTTATTCACGTAAGAATGATAATTTTGACAAAGAAAATTAGACAAAAGGACATACAGGGAAGAATTCAATTTTTCAGTATTTGTAATTGGAAATTATTTTTTAAAAGCTATTGTTTGTTAGATTGTCAAGATCCATTTCTTCGGTGAAATACGTCGCTTGGTCGTCTTCGATATTGATTCTAGGGACGTCGTTGCTTAGAAAATAATTTTGCAAGTTGTTTCCCTCTTCATCTATTACCATTTCTTTAATGGACTGCAAGGATTGCGTAAAAGGGGTCGAGCGAGAAAAGTCAGTGCTTTCTGATGGCACTTCGTCTAATGCATGTCTGTCATTTTCGGCTTTGCATTTACCAATCGTCGGCAAAAGATCTTCCAAACTGTCTTTTTCTATAACATACGTTTTACCAAACAAATACTCACGGTACGAATTCAAATCGGACACGGACGAATCGTTGAAGAACGAATCGTTCGGCGTGCTGCCGAAACACGGTTCGTTCGATTGAGTACTCGACTGGGGACTCGTCTCGACTCGACTCGAATCGACATGACTCGAAGTTGGCGACTCAAAGTTTTGATTGTTTTTGCACATAAATCGAGGCTTTAACTGAACAACGGCGCGTTTTGATGAATCGCTCGTTTCTTCAGTCGATGATTTGTGTCTCCCAGTGTCAGACGAGCTCGAGCTAGCGACCGTGTAGGTTGTTGCGTCCGATGCACACGAAGAGGCGGATTTGTTGTCAAGAATTCGCGATTTGCACAGTCGACTTTTCTTTTTTTTCACCGAAGCTTGGTTTGACCATCGGTCAGGGCAGACTTTCAAGAATCGGTGGGTTTCGCACTTTGGTTTGTCTTCGCGAGCGTTGTTATCGTTCGAACTCGAGGGATCAGGGAAGTTGACTTTGTACGGCAGGTTTTCTTCAATGGCCGAGTTGTGTATCTTGGACAGAATTTTGTCTTTAAGTTTCCGTATTTCATTACACCAGGCGTCGCGTTGCTCTTTAGGAGAGTAGCAGAAGCGATTTGTTTGTTAGCAGCTTAATCCGAATGGAATTGCAGTTACATTTCGCGTTAACGATTAGTATTTACCATTAACTAGTGTCGGCGCTATACTCTTTTCATCAACTACTAGTTGAACAGAAGGGTACGAAGCGTCTACGTAGCAGTTTTCATCGCAGATGTTTTTGTTCAATTCCCGAGCGGGTTTTCTTGCCAGAGGAATAATTTCTTCATCCTATTTTTTTTATTTTTGTAAGAAAAGTAAATTAACATCTCTCCAATTTTATATATTTTTGAACGTACTTTGATTTCTTCAGCATCTAGTTCATCGATTGGCAACTCTACAGCCGTGTGTTCATTATCATTAATTACCTGCGCTTTACTGTCTTTCCTCATCTTGGCTCGATACACTCCACTATGATCTACAAAGATTATATAAAGTTAATTCAATTATACATTTACGAGTTATTAAAATCAGTAATTGCCTTCATCGTAATCCACTTCTCTGATTTTGGCAATCGATTGTGAAGATGTCTGGTTCTGACCGTCAGCTGCAAAAACCCGCCGCTTTTCTCGGCTGTTCAACATGGTACTTTGAGTTCTCCCACTAAAAAAAAAAATATTAAATAGCAATTTTTGTGAAAATAAATCAAATGTGCAAAGGTTAGTGTAAATAATCAGGTTGTTTTTTTTTTGTTTTTTTTTGAGTGCCCAGTGCAGGAGAATTTCGTAGTTTTGTATCACCTGTCGTGTCCTGCTCGATATCGTTCTTTCGGTGGAGATTTCGGTTTAGATTTGGTAAAAGCTTTATTCAATGGTTTATTCGAGGGTTTATTCTTGGGTTTGTTCCACGTTCGTTGCGAACCCTTATTCTTCACTTCGTCTTCATCTTTCAGATAATAGTCATTTTGCCAATCGGGAAAGTTTTGACTATTTTCCAAATTGACTTGTAACGGCAGTTGATCATCGCCCTTCATAAATGACAAACTGCCTCGTCGATTTTCATCAAGCACTTCATTTCTCAACCTCAACTTCTCCTTGGAAATCTTGTGAGGTTGATAACCTCCGAATAATGGCACATCGCCTTTTGTTCCATCTGGCCTTGTTTTCTTCGATTTATTCTCATCTTTGCTAGCGTTTATTTTTGCATCGTTTGATTTGCCATTTTTCTTATCAATATTTGCTTTTCCTTTTTTGGCGTCAGCATCTTTCGCATCGTTTACCGATTTTTTATTTCCCTTATTCCTCAATCCTCGAAACGGATTTATTCTTTCCATAAGTGATAGCACAATAAATGGCTTGTCTCCAAGTTCGTCTTCCGCTTTTTGAATACTCGACGCCTCTTGACCTTGTAGTTTTTCTCCAACGAAAGCTTGTTTTAGTTTTATCACTTCACTTCCAACTTTAATTTCATTCACAATCTGACCCTTTTGTTTCTTCAAATCACCTCCAAGTTTGTTCTTTAAGTCACTCAAAGGGTCTTTCCTTACTGCACCTACGTCACCTGTAAATTTTTTTGCACCAATGTCACCTGTAAATTTTTTGACATTACCAGCAACACCTGGTTTTGGTAATGTAATTTTACTGATGCCAGATTCGCTCCTGCTGAGCGATTGCAAATTTTTCCGTTTCATTTCCACTGCTGGAAATTTGACCACAGATGGCGGATTGTAAAGTCTTCCAAACACATTCATCGGTGCTGAATTAGCTCCTTTTTCATCTTCCATTAATTGTCTCTGTGGAATCACAGGCAAACTGTTTGTCTTATTCAGTCTTTTCCCTGTGTAAAGTCTCGTAAACACGTCATTTTTTGATGCACTCATCTTAGCACTTTAGTTTTTTGTTGTTATTGTTAGTCTATATTACGACAGATTTCTAACCTGTTCTTTCCGAAATACCTGCGCCTGTTATTGTTTATTTTACTGCTTGTCAGTCGTCTGCCCGGACTCCCAAAATCAGCCAGCGACCAATTGGTAAACCTGAAATTTAAAAAAAAAAAAAAAGTTAAATTTTAATAATTTTAAAAATATGAAACTGACTTTCTAGCTGCGGGTGGGTTGAGCATCCCATAGGAAACGGATTTAAAGATCTCACTGCCGATGACAGCCACGTAATATTCCCCATTGCACAAGTCGGTCGTTCGATTTATTGCACAACCGTTTAAGCTGCACAATCTAAATTGTTTAGTCATTCGGAAAGAATATAGCGTTCATCATTCAATTTCGGAGAACGCATCGCGCAATATGTACCTCCGTAAATAACTATTACTTGACGGTAGGATCTTTTCACCGACTCTCTTTAACACTAAATCCCAATTACGCAGATCTTTTTTAACAAGGGGAACCACTTTAGGAGGCGATATATCATCGCCGTTACGATAAATACTATAAAAAAAAAAGTGTTTAAAAAATATAGATTGAAAAATAACGTGATAAACAAATAGATAATCTACTTACAAGATCGTTAAAGCCGCTGAATTTTTTATGGCTGTTTTGTACCTAGAAGCAACTTTAATAGCGCTGTGAACAACGGGTTGGATCTGAATAATAAACATGCTAATTTTAGAACACCGTTTTATGTAAATATGTTATACAGTTAAGCTTACTTCTACTAAACTGAATTGTCGATAATGGCTTGACCGTGCGGGGTTGAATAATGAATGGATGCTCCCATATCTGTTTTCAGAAAAAATAAGTAAATAAAAATTAATATGTCTTGAAATATAAATGTAATATTCACATGCAGTTTACTTAGAATAATGATGTATTCTCAATCCAAACGCTGCAATTACGTAAGAAAAAAAATTTCAAATAACACCATTAATGATTTGATATTAAAATGACATGGACGTGACATGGACGGTATCTTAGTAAACATGTATACTAGCAACGGTCGGTCAATACAAATTACAAAACTATCTGATTTATTATCTTTCGTGCTTACTGTGTATCTCTTCTCTATCAAAACATCAGTGCAGCAAAAATAAAAACAAACCGAATGTGTAGATTTTACATAATTTTTATAACTGACTTTACATTTATTTAACTTTTAAAATAATTCTAACTAAGTTTTGATAAAATTAAAGCGTGTAAATAAAATAAACTCGAGTATCTTTTGCTCAATAGCAATTACGTTACGGTATTGATTATTGAAGTTTGCGATTATTTCTTACCTAAGCTTGTGAAATTTTTCCGTACCAGCAGCCACGTAATTTTCATTCGCTTCCAAATCGTCCAAAGTGGTGATTTTGTTTCCGTGGACTGGCGTGTAAAGGTTTCTGATTGCTCCAAATCGAGGTTTCAACCGCTGAGTGAGGGAATTGAGAAACACGTCGAAGTTTCTCAAATGTTTTCTGCACACGACGAATTTTACGGATGGTGTGTACATGTCACCATTCTGAAACACATTGATCCATTTGACGTCCAAATTCAGAAAATTTTCGCACATTTTTGGATGCGATCAAAAGCCGCGGTTCAACCAAAATTTCTTCCCCTTTGCCCTCCCTTATTCATTTAGGACATTCCATTGCTTCCTCACTCCAGCTAAGATCCTACACTATTTCGTCAATAACACAATGGCTTATGGGAATAAAATACAATTTTGTTTACAACGAGTTGCTTGGTAACTAACTATCAGAAAATTTCAATGGTCACAACTGTGCGTGTTCGAATAAGAATAACACGTAGGTAAATTTGTCTTTGTGAAGTAAAAATTGTACACAGTTTAATTAAATAATAAAAGGCGCATACAGAAAAATGAAATCCCACAAACAAAATTCATGCTCTACACAAAGAATTAAACATCACATACAAAAATAAAAGAACAAAGGCGAAAGGAATACACAACAATGTGACTTTATAATGAAAGTAACTACTGTTTATCACATTTTGACAATGTATTTACATTATAACTATTTAGCTAAATTTATATATGGAAGTCACTACTGCATCTGTCAAAGGAAAATCCTAAATTTGTAGGTGCAAAAATGTCTTTACTATTTTTTTTTATTGTGATAGTTGGTAAAAAAAGAAAAAAAAATATTGCTTCACCGCCGCTTAAAAATCACGTCAAATAAACTTAAGTCAGTAAGTGTGTGTGCACTTTAAATTTTTGGCATATAGCCAAGATGTTTGACCACTGGTCCCAGCTGAGGTCGTCCTTACGAAACTATTTTTCAATGCATTAACAAAACTGTTATTTCGTTGATAGTTTGATGGCTTAAATATCAAGATAAATGTTTCCAAATTTCATTTCTCATCCTGAAGACAGTCAGCACATTCTTTGGCACAAAGAAATAGCAATTTCTACTTCTTTCTAAACCCACTACACTTTTCTAGTAACCACACTCGGTTGTGTCGTTGTCATGTTCGATTTCGGGTACGACGTCACGCGGCGGACGTTTGAAGTCTGCAATAGAACAAATTGAATCAAATTCCATCTTTATTTTTCATCAGCAGAGGTCTTGCGAAACATCTTTCTTCTCTCGTTTTATCAATAAAAAGATTTTTCGCAAGACCAATTGAAAGCATTTCTTACTTGGTTATTTAGTCTTAAAGCAGATAGATTATTCTTAACCTCTTGAATGGGCGATAAAGTCGCATCGTCGCTTCCCGAATTGCCATTACTCGCTGACATTCTGGGAGTGACCACTGCTGTGTTATTCTTCTTGTCGTGCTTTTGCAACTCGTTCTCCACGTGCTCTCGCCAGTGCATCAGCCACTTATTCACTGGATTATCTGAAGTCGTCACGTGAGTCGGAGTTACTGGATGTCTTTTAGGAGCCGGTGGATTCGTGGCGCGATATTGCGCGTGCTTGCGTTTCACTTCTGAGATTTGGTCGTGGATTTTAACGAGCCACCATTTCGTAGTTAACTTTGTTGAGGGTCTCACAGTTGAAGCTGCAAATGAGTCCGTGGTTGCCGTGTTGGCGTTCATGGATGAGAGTGATGTCATTTGTTGGGGTTTTGGGGAATGCAAGGAGACAGTCATACTATAAATAAATTTATAAATCAGTTTTTTTTTTCTTATAAATGTACTTATGATCTTAATTATTTTTAACCCTTGCTTTAACTCCCATTTAATTGTTATGGAAATTTATATCCACCCGGATCAATTGTGACCTGACATTGGCGTTTAAGGGTTAAAAACTGCTCATTTAATTTATAACCGTTACAAGAGAATATTATGATACTTACTTCTCAGTTTTGTTGACATGTGTGCTGCAAGAAATAAAATAAAAAAAATTTATTAGTTGTAGAAGGATTTCGCAATGGGATTTATTTTGTTGTATTTTCGAATGTAAAAGTATAGATTTCCTTTGCAGCGGATCTCCGGTTTATTTACATAAAAGTGTAGGTTTCAATAACAACCTTTTGCAAACATTTCAAGGGATGGTGATGCTATTGAAATGAAATACTACGTACGCAGCAAGTTTGACATTCAAGGGCTTTCATTTTTCACTTTTGCATACGTCAACGTTAAAATGGCGTTTTATTACACGATAACAGATTTATGTTTTTTTTTCTTTTAAAAATAAAAAATAATATGAAAAAAACACAATACTAATTTGAGTAAGAAGAAATAAGTAGTTCAGATTTACGTCCTCATTCCAACCAAACCAGATAACTAAACTAGAAAGAGACCTTATTCAAAGCAATTAACAAATTAAAAAAAAAATGATTTCCTATAGGAAATATATAACATAGCCATAAGACACGGAATTAAATCTCTTGACATCTTACGTAGGACGTAGGAAGTAATTAATACGAGCACAGATTTAGAGTTTTGTGATATTTGAAGATGAAAAAAGTCTCAAGTTGGTAATTTTTTTAATATTAATTTATTGGTGGGGACATGGGAAATGACCTTCACAATACATACCTGTTGTTCAGGCCAACAAGTCGGCCTGGGTCTGACGAAGGGTCAGCTCGAGACGAGTCGTTGGCGCCTATGGAGGGTTTTTCGTGAATTGTGGCGGGAAGAACGAAGCCCAGAAGACATCCGGCCAAAAGCAGACCAAGTGCTGTTGTGCCAATTCTGCATACAAGAGTAGAAAATATACATAGATAAACAAACAATTTAATTAATAAGCGTCGAGTTTGAATCAAAACAAGTTTTTAAATGTAAAAATAAAATATAAATGAAGAAATAAAACGATTAAAAGGCAAAAAAAAAACTCGTCTTTACAATGCCTGCAGGTTCGGGATTGATAGAAAGCATAATTAAACGCAAGGGGGAGAAATAAAAGAAGAAAAAACGGACCACGACCTTTATTGCAGTTGAAAAAGCTACTTTTTCCCCCTTCCCCATCTTTTTTATTAAGAAATTGGTGTCATTTACACGTGATTCATGTGTGCTAGGAGTTTGGAAATTTCGAAAATTCTAATCTGAAAAATGGGGACTACAGTAGTGTCAGTCTAATACATTACAAGAGAAATGATTTTGGGAACACTGGCCGCTTATCACGTTTAAAGGTGAAGCGCTAATTAATTTCAACACTGAACTATTATAAAACAATTGAGATTTATGTTTGTTATCTGTAAAAGCACAAAGCAAATGTATTACCCAATGTGTGATAAAGATAAAAAAAATAATCGCCTGTCAAGCGCATCAATCAGAGTGTCTATTTTTAAGTAAGTAATGAGTGTGGACCCGACTCGAGAGATGAAATTATATTTTAAATGCGGGACAAGGCTGCTTGCAAGCACAATGGTTACATTATTATTAAAAAAAAAAAAAAGAAAAAGGGAGAAATAAAAAACCAAAAAAGGAAAAGAGACTTGATAAATGGGAGGGGCAAAAACATGTCTACTTTTTCTTAATTATACAAATCTTTCTAGTTTTTATACCTTGTTATTTACGAAGAGACGAATACCACAGGATGTAAAAAAAAGTGGCTCGCAGGTCACGACCAATTTTAATTAACACTCCCAACCTAACCCAAAATTGTTTTGTTTTTTCTGGTTTGTAAATAATTGTTTAAGCTACAACTAAACTGGTTAAACAAACTTTGCCGACTCAATGCTATTGTCACACATGATTAAAGACAGTAAAAAACAAAGATTTAAAACTACATAACCACATTTAAAATTTAATGATTTGTGTGTTTAACCGTGTAGCAGACAATTTAAAAGTTAAATATAAATAAACAAAGTAGATCAGGAAGAAACTGGGGAAAATGGGCAAATCTTATGGCGGTAGCGGTATCAATATAGGCCATCATGGCAAGTAACAAAGTTTCCTTCAATGGAATTTCTCATCTCGACAGCACAAACAACATGTCACAAACGTCCTCTTTTGTGTTCAAAGTCAAAACTATTAACTAAGACTTATTATATTTTTATCACAGAATTGAGGAATGATGTGTCAAGGTCCTCATGTCGAGAGTTCACATTTCCAGCCTGTGGCAAGTGGTTGTAGTTATACTGAGCGAGGAATTTAAAGGCATTCTACTACTTACAAGATCACCTTGAGTCTTCTATAGAACATTCTCTTTTTATACTGGCTAAAGTCATCTGTATTGGCTATTGAAGCCGCAGCTTGGGCACTGCTGGCCCTCACTTCTGGTCCTCTCGAAGTCATGTCTATGAAAGCTCTAAAAATCAGTCAGCAGCGGCAAGTCAGGTAGCAAAGCTGCACTGTGAAGCTGAAAATGAGCCTTGAGGGCCTTATGAAGACCCACGTGATCGCTATTCGTCCTGAAAGACGTGACGATGGCTGTGACGTATTCGATGTATATTAGTGAGTCGTGAGTCGCCATCTGACAGCTCAGCTGTTTATTATAACTTTCTCTGTATAATTATAGTTTAAGGTGAAATAAAACCACGAGTTGATCATCTCGAATAAATATTAAGGAATATAAAAATTTAGTGTTACTGTATTGGCTTGTAAGAATTACGTTCCTTGATTATTTATAATCTGAAATTTTCTTCTAGAGACCAGCACCGTCACGTGATTACATAATTGTAATTTCTACCTTCCACATGACTTTTTTTACGAAATAAATTATAATTGAAGTATCTGAGGCAAGCTGCAATTTTAAAAACACATCACATCAACAGTTTTTTATTTTCTTTTTTTAAATATTTATTTTAAAGACTTGGAATGAAATAGAGTAGAAAATTATATTTTTAAATGAAGTAAACATATATCGTTAAATATGCGCATACAGATTACACGCAATGAAGTTATTTTTACTTGAGACGAATAGAAATACGCACAAAAGTTGATTTTCGTACAACCCAATCCGTCAAAACATCACGCAAACTGACCAATTGAACAACGTCTATGCAAATCAGTTCATCAGTTTCAATAATTTTTTATTTCTATTCTAAGATACTTTTTCTCCGATTATCAGTAAAATTTAAAAAAAAAAATACACAAAAATTATCTAAATAGCAATTTTAATTAACTTAAGTTCAAGGCAAACGATCTCCTACCAAATTTTAAGTTTTTTTTTTTTTTTTTTGTTTTTTTTTTAAAGATTAAATTTGATTTCTCAGCTTCTACCAGATTTAGTTCACTTCTTATCGGGATAAAAATTAGCAGTATCGGTATAAATGTTACGTATAACGAATTTAAGTAAGGTGAAAGTCGTTTCTGGGTGTAATTTCTTATCTGAATCTGTCATTTTAAAGTTCATTGATAGATAAATGGTCAAGCTTTAAAATATATTAGTAATTACGAACACCTTTTCTTAGGCTATAAATAACAGTACCATTTACGATGTGGGTGTGAGTCACAGTCAATTGGGTGCAAAACACCCGCAAGCAGCTATTTGAGGTTCTTAAACGAGTACGAAACTACTGTCACACTCTTACTTTTTTATGTTACTGAATTTTATGGTTTTTTTTAAATATATTTTAATGTTATTTAAGAGATCGTCTTTAATATAAATTTCCTAAAATTCTGCTGACTGGCGGCTTGGTGGCGCCTTAATCCGCAGGCCGTCGACCTCTCTCTATCATGAAAGACCTTCAAAGTTTCTTCCTGCATTGTATAATTTATCGTAAATGATTTATTTTACTTTTTTCAAAAATATTTTCTTCAAAGGTAATAAAAAATCTTACTTTATGTTATCAGTCTCATCATCATTTTGTAGACAAATGGAATTGACCTCTTACTGCATTTTTCCCCCATTTTTAAAAAATTATGATTTAATATTTAAATTATGGCACCAAAAAAACAAACAAAAAATATAAATCATCACTGAAAATAAAAAGAGAAATTGAATAAAATTACAAAATAAGTAGATATTTCCTGTACTAAGCATAAAATTTTTTTTTCCTGTCTAGAATATTAATATATAAAATAAAAATTTATGCAACGAAACCCGTTTTGGGGTTTTAAAAAAATTAATGCTATGAGTAATAAAATTTAAAAAAAATTTCTGCCATTGCAATAAATTTAGAGAGAAACAATTCATGTAATCTTTTTAGCATTTTAATACCATAATAACAAGCTATAAAAAGAGTTTCATTGCAGTTAATATGCGAATGCGAATCAATTGGACCACATTATTAATTCATTTTCGGCATCCTGTTTATCAGAAAATTTGAAACCTTATGTAATTTTTATTTCCATCATACCACCTTGCTACTCCAATCAAGTTTACGTTCAACCTTTGCACGTTATATAATCAACATTAAATATGCGTTTAAAGTGTTTTTCCACTCGTATTTTATACAATAATGATCCTGACATTGACTTTAGACGTCCTCAATTCAAAGATGTTCATTTGATATAAGCATTTGTCACAGATATTATTAGAGCGACCTGACTTACAAATTAACATTTATTTACATGCAAAACGCTACTACAATTAACCGTGCTTGATTATAACCTATTATATTCATTTCTTTTAATGAATGGAATCAGTATTATTAGGAAATTTATAGTACCTTTTTCGCTTATTATTGTTATTACTGAATTTGAATTATGCAATTTAATAAAAAAGATTTTTTTTTTTGTTTTGTTTATAGATAATTTTATTTAAGAAGGGTTATTTGTAGGAGAAGGGGCGCCAGTGGAGCTGCTGGCAGGTGACGAAATGAAATCAAATGTCGTGGAAGTAACATTGAATGTGCTAGTCGAAGTGCTAAGTTCAATCAAAGTCGATGGCTTGAAGGTAGTTGAACTGGATGTGGCTGTAGATTCACTCTGAAAAATTGGAGGAGTAGTTGATGGCTCGGAAGATGTTGTCGTTGTTGTAGTTGTTGTGGTTGGTGCAGTAGTAGTCGTTGTAGTCGATGGCTGAGTGGTGGTTTCAGTCGATGGTACTGTTTGAGTTGTTGATGGTGTTGTGGTGGTAGCAGTTGTAGTGGGAGTTGTTGTGGTAGTGGTGGTTGTTTGGGTCGTGAAGATGGGTACATTGTTGTCAAACGTAATCACCACTGTTTTTGGTTGCTCGGAAGTGCTGCTCGGTTGTCCAAGTTCTCCAAAAACGGAAGTTGTAGTTACCACATTGACGTCCTACAAAAAATTGAAACAAAGAGCAAACAACAACTTTAAAAAGATGGACCTTGGTAAAAACAGGACGACCTTCGAATTTCACGTGTGAGCTCAATAACGGAATGCGTGTAAAAGCTCTATTTGGAAATAAACGAAATACACTTTTTTTTCTTATTTTATTTATGGATTTAGCCGATTCGAGTAACAAAAAAAATTTTACCATAAAAAATAAAAAGAAAAATGAAAAAACTTTCAATGCGTTAAATGAATCATAAACATAAAATTCAACCCTCTTTAAACACTTGACGAGACAATTTCGCTTATACGTTATTGCAAGTGCTATGTTTTTTGACCCATTTCTTTAAAAGAGGTCACGAAAGAGTTTTAAAATCTTTTTCCTTGTATGTTGTAGCTATATGCAGACAACATTCAAAGGACAAAAAAAGATAAGAGGAAGTTCTCGAGCCAACGGTACTTAACTAGGGGACACAATCATCACATACCTTCGAAACACATAATTAACATTCTTTCATTACCTGCGATGGTATCAGCAACTTTGATAGAAGAAAGCCAGTGTTGGAGGATGAAGAGTCATTACTTAAAGATGTTGTAGATGCTGCTGGAGTAGTAGTAGTGGTAGTTGTTGTTGTTATTGTTGTTGTTGTTGTTGGGAATGCAGTAGATGGAACTGTCTCTGTTATAAAGAAAGGTCTGAAAGTACTTGTTGGGATATTGAGATTGACCACCTGTAAGGTGCTTGGACTTTCGACTTTCAGCATAGTTGTTGTGTCTGGAGCTGGTGTAGTCGTCTCTGCATTCTGAGTAACGGTTGAACCGGCAGTTTGGATCTCACTAGAAGTTGCAGTGTGGATGACAGTGGCAGTTTGGGTTTGGAATTGAATTGCTGTGGCAGTTTGGGTTTCCGCTTGTTGCGACGAAACGAGCGCAAAGAGAACTGGTAGCCAGGCACAAAAGGAAAAAATAGACATTTCGCTGCAATAGTCCAAGAAGATTGACAAATAATTGATTAAATGCTGGTCATTATTCGTAATTATTAAATTTGTGTTGGCCGTTGTTTTTACTTACATACTGCTTGAATGTTTTGCAAGGAATAGAGTTCGTTCGCTCCAATTGGGTCGACAATCTGAATTGCCTTGTATAACTAGACATGCTCGGGTTGTCACGTGATCCGAATATAGTCTTGAGCTGCTTTCCTGCGGGCGCAGTTTTTCGACAGGTGTGTAAACGAAGATAACGGCAACTTGGTAATGTGCATTATAAAACGGGCGAAAGAGATGAAGATTTTCTGCTCATGTTTATACATCGACATTTTTTATTGTGAATTTATGCAGTTTAATGCTGTTTTTTTAACATATACGTTGGAAAATTCATTGAGGATAAAGAACCTCTTCAAGTTAACCTTGGATTGCCGACTGGTTTAGAGGCAAGACGTCTAGTTTTTGTTGGACGGAACAGGTAGAACTTTGACGTCAATAATTATTTTTTGTTAGTAGAAAGTTATTGTTAAAATTAGTCATTATTTGACGCAAAACCTGTATTTTAATTTACGTCATTCTGCGCAGTCATTTAGTTGATTAATTGCATAACTTTTGTCAGCATAAAAAAGGATTTTGAATAGTCGTCAGACCTCTTCTCTCTTTTCCAGGTAAAAGTGAACATTTCCGGTGCTGAAGGGCACAGTCCACATCCATGCGGAAATGAAAAGTGCAAAACGAGCATTTTTCATAAAAATGTGTTTGTAGTATAGGGCAGTTGCACAAGGCTGAGAAATATATTAACTGAAAAAGTGACGACTTTTCACATGCCATTACACTTTAAAATTAAAAAAATTTCAATTTCTCACTTTTAGTAAGTGTCTGTACCTTGACCTAGAAACATCATTAAGGTATTTGACGGAAATGGGTTTAGCATTTCATCATTTTTTCCTACATTTTATTCACATTAAAATAAAATATGCGCCGTTGCTATCAACTTGACAAATGATTACGGTATAATTTATTAATCCCAAAATTTGTGTGTAATTTATTCCATAACTACAATGTCTTGAATTTATTATGTGAGCAATAAAAAGTTCAAACTAATTTTTTTTCTATCATTTTGAGGTTAATAAAATATGCAAATATAAAATGCAAGTACTCCACTATATTCTCTCCCAGACACAATAAATAATATTGTTAATTTTTCTTTTAAATTATACGGTCATGTCTTATATCATTTGTTACATTACTTGCACTTATGGCACAATTCGGGTAAATCAAATAAATTTTGTAATAGAAGTGCAAGCAACCAAAGAAAAAAAAAAACTTTTAGATTCATTTTCAAAAGTGGAAAATATAAATATGTACAAGGAAACAAAAGTACAATTTAAATTAATATTTTTCTCTATTTTCTTCGTTTTATAACTATAAATATAAAATGGCGACGATTTTTGATTTACTTTGAACTTTTTGAATTAAATTATGTCTCACGGAATGTAAAACAATTATATTAATATGCAAAATCATTTTTTCAAGTAGCTGTCGCTTCCTATGTCCTTCCACTTTGTTAAATCAAGTTTGGGCATAATTCCAGATTTGCAAGCAACTCTTGGGTTTCTGAAGAAAAGTTTAATTAGTGATGTTATCCTTGATCTTAACATCATCCTTAAATATTTACATATCGTATGCTGGAAGAACCATGGCGTAAATCTGTAAACTTGCCATGTCATCAGTATTGTCACAAAGCATTCTAGATAATTTACTTTTCCTAATTTCTTGAAGTTGCTCTGAAATAAAAGTTCGGAAAATAAATCATTGGGGGTTAAATAATCTCCAAGACGTCTCTGCATAATGTCTTAGTGCAAGAATCATAATTTCTTAGAAATTTCCGAATAATTTTAACTTTTCTAAATTGTACTTCTAACTCTGGGAGAGAGATAGAATTTATTTTTAAAAAACTACTTGTGCAATATTTTTTTGCTCCTCAAAAATACAACCAATTATTTTGAATGGGTACTTTTTGCTTAACTTAAAAACTTCTTAATTAAGTTAATTATAATGTTAAACCCATGTTTAAACATTGTCATCTAAATGCATGTTTATGGCAAATAAACATTTACTCTCATCTTTAATTACAGGAGTGCATTTGCCATTATTTCATCACAAACTTACGATATATGTTACTTTTTTTAATACTAGGTTTGTTTATTTTTTAAGCTTGCGTAAATCAAGCGTAAACTAGTTTAAATCCACATTTACACTTTTTTGGCTGCCAATTTTTTCAAGTTAGATCGAAAAAAATGGCCATTTTACACGAGACAACAGTTTTATGCAGAAATTTATCTATTGTCCAACATTGGAGCAATGTTTTATGTTTAATCTTCGACAAATAATTATTAATTCAAGTTTTAATTTGATTCTCAAGAGTGACCAGTGACTATTAAAGGGCATTATTACCTAATGTAAACGAACTAGGCCAATCTGGATTTTCGTGCCAGAACCGATCACCCTGCCGTAGCATTCTAAATTGAGTTGCAATAAGACATGCTAAAGTCGGTCCGATCATCGCATCTAGTAGAGGGCGTTCCGATACGCCACCACTCCAAAGGTCGATGTCATCTGGATGTCTGTTAGCAACAGAAGAAAAGAAAAAAGTGAAAGTCAAGGCGATTTACCTGGAAAAGTTTGCAAGACCTTGACTGCCATTCCCAATTAATAGTTGCTACATTATTATCTTCAAAAAAGATTTGCATTGCTCTATAATTTGCTTCACAAACTTTTTTAAAGCGAACAGCCGCCAACAACTTACGAATGTTTTATTTTATAAAATCTTTTAAATAATTAATTAATTAATTCGTGCTAATAAAACGTATAATTATTCGTCATTAATTTTTAATCACGAATATCAAGTCTCATTAGAGCAACGTTCCCGAAAACTTATCAATAACATACTGCCCTCTATCGGACAAAATCTAAAGCAGGTGAGATCTGAACCCCAGCGTTACCTGTATATTTCCATATATTTTCGGACAGTTTCGTTCGGTATCGTACCGATTAATTCTTCAAACGTATGAACACGTCCTAAACCACAATATTCACGATATGCATTGTATCCAGGAACCCCGTATTCACGAGCACGAGCCAAATTAAGAGATGCTAAGTCCATTCCAAACTTGTCACCGGGTCTTTTAAATAAATGATTTGTTACCTTTTATAAAAAAAAAAAAAAAAAAAAAAAAAAAAAAAAAAAACTTAATAAAACAAAAAAATAAATTTAAAAGAATACTCAAAAATATCTACTTCTTCTGTTATTGAAGCATCCATTGCTTGGGCGACCTCATTGGCGAATCCCAATATATATTGATCGATAAAACCACCTTTATACATGTCAAAAGGTTGCCTCAAGACTGAACTTAACTTCTGCGAGCCTTGACACAGCAAAAATAAATTTAATTTCGTTTATGTTTGTAAATAATAAAAAGTGAAATTAATAATGTAGGGCATTTTATTTACAAACCTATAAATTGGTGATGTTTATTCCATCGTTCAATTTCAGTCGGCAATAAACTATGTCCAAACCTGAATGCAGCTGTTAAGAACTCAGCGGTAGTTCCCGGGTTTACATTTGAATCATACCCGTAATAGTAACCCTGAAACAAGAAATGAATTATACCGTACGCGCTTTCCTGCTAAACACGGATGTTCGCGTGAAGCGTCAAAACAGGCGGTCAATGCGTACCGAAGTAAGCAATTTCAGATCGTACTTCTCGAGTACGGTTTTTCCTAATAAAATCGGCAAGAATTCGTTATAAGTAATAAATTGAACAATAGCGGCCATGATATGTTTGGTTTCGTGGTATAACGTCTCGTCGTCCCAATGTTGATTGACCTTAGATAATCCATCGGCGATTCGGTTATGCTCGCGAACGAAAATTGTATGCAAAACAGTTAACATAATTTGTTCGTTCACGCGAATGTCACCTAAAAAATTATAAAAAATATTTTACAATTCTTTAAATTTCATAAATTCTTTAAAAAAAATAGCGAAAACTCGATAGTACCGGTAGTATTTAAAACTTGCAATTTGACACTTTCGTCCTTCGTTTTACTTTTTTCTGTTTAGCCGTATTAACTGTAATTCCTTGACATGGAATTTATATCTTTCAAGGATTGGGCATTAAAGTCGTTCATTCTTAATAAGAGATTATTTAAATTTATGCAAGTTTTAAAACCTGATTATGTGATTAATCATTTATAATTACCAGCGTCAAAACAATAAATATCTGCATTTGGCCGATTACACTGTTCGTCCGGATTTTCATATTTCAATGGAAGTAAATCCTTTAACCCGTATTCCCGGAATGCTGGAAGAGTTCTCAATCTACCTGATGAGTAAATACGAAAAAAGAGTTTAATTCTCATTAATACATGACAGTAATAAAAGTAATATACCTCCGCGAAGAGCACGCAACGATTTGCCAAAATCGTCGCTAGATCCATAAATAAAATTAGCATCTAAAATACCTGTGAGAGTATTCATTTGAATACGCGGACCTATTTAAAAAAATTAATAAAAATGTAAAACATTTTTTTCATTTAATAGGTAATTACATTTTGCGCAGCAACAAGCATAATTTTAACTTTAAAAAACAATTATCTTATTACAAAATTTAAAAACAAAATAGGTAACCTTAGATTCTTGAAGACAAGATTTTCTCAACATACCTAAAGTGCACCCATTTCTTTGACCAGCAGCAGACCGCACAAACTCAAGGCACTTCTGACCGAAAGGCGAATAAAAGGAGTCTCCCTCAGGTATTTCAATTTCCATGCAATTTGGATGTTTAAGCTCCGGCAGAGCTCCGCAACAAATCGGTTCATCGACACCGTTCACTGAAATACTCGTACTTCACTCACACGGTTTTTTCAATACATTGCTTATACTGTAAATAAATACCTGTTGATTGAACTGCCAATGCCAAATCATGATCAACCATTTGTCCCCACGCCACCAGCCACACGGTACAAGCATGGTCGTGAGCGCCGGTGTCAACGTGCATGTGAGAACTAATAGTTCGAGGACTCGGTAAAGGGAAACCATCTCTGCCAAGTCGAGGTAATTCGATACCGTCTGGATAAACTGGTGGCAAAAGATGCTGCACCGACGTGAGCGCAGCACCCCATTGCGGTCGCTCTAAGTTGTTACAGAGTCCTGAGTAAGATCTGTATCGATTTTTCGGGCATTTAAATGGCTTGAGATAATTAGGGCAAATTGTAGATATAAGTGTTTTACTCGTATCTATAAGTGGCAAGGCATGAATAATCG
This sequence comes from Geophilus truncorum, assembly GCA_034695745.1. Lineage (NCBI taxonomy): Eukaryota > Metazoa > Arthropoda > Chilopoda > Geophilomorpha > Geophilidae > Geophilus > Geophilus truncorum. The sequence continues at coordinate 32,431 of JAQFZP010000166.1, read as the reverse complement.
TTTCTGGAGAAAGATTATACCTGCAAGTAAATTATGAAATGTAAAAATAAAACTAAATGCATTAAAAATAGTTATGAAACCTTTTAGCAATTAGTTTAGTCACTTCAAGAACTATTTGTCCGGTTGGATTGATCAGAAAACCTGTCCACGGTTTGTTACTTGGAAAGCGAACAGGTATTGTGTCGCGGACTTGTAGAAACGCCTCGTCAATGGCATCGTATGGTATGCAAGAATAACCTTCGTAGCTGTAAATTTAAATCTCATGTTTAATTTATAGTAAAGAAACGTTACGTTACGGAAATAAAAAGGAAAACTGCATAACTTTTCACCTGTTATGTATGAGTTGCCTTTTGAATATTCTATTGATGTGATCGCTACGCTTGGATCGTGTTGTTGGTATTAAAAGAGCACAGCTGCCGCTTTTGGAGTAAAAGCCTTTGCTAGTGGAGAAAGTGTCTTCTCCGGTTATGTGAGGAGTCGTCACAAGAATTAGCAATAAAAAAAATAATTGAAGCACTTGTAGGCACCTGAAATTGAAAGCAAAGATAAAGTTCTTAGCTATTAAGATTAACTGACAAGGTCGTTCAACTTTAACTAGAGGAATTAAATTTATTGCACATAAAATAAACATTTGGAATTGTTAAAAGAAGTGGAATGATAGCCTTGATATTCGGTTTATGGGTGCATTTGAATCGTGACTTCCCCTGACCTCCGTCAAATGAAAGAAAGAAACCTTGCTTTTCGGAAGTTGGGCAAAATCATATATATTTTGTTACCATAAAAGTCTAGACAAGCCATCTTTTGATTGACCTAATTTTTCAATGGGTTTTTGATAAATACTTCCAGATTTGCTCCACCGACTCGCAAGAAAAGAAGACAACAACCATTAACTAGATTACGGTACACTATCAATTATTTGAAGGTGTCCTCATTCGCCCTTGTTTTGTCATTGTGATTTTCCAGAAAAAGATTTCAATTACTTCCTGTTTTTTTTCCTACTATTATTCAAGTAAGGTTACTGAAAAGGTTGTAGCAGAGTTTCAGCTTGCAGAATTGCCTTATTTAGAACGGCAGAAAAAATTGAAATAACTTAATGGTTGAGTGATGAGGGAAAAAGTAATAAGTGCAGCGGCTCGTCCTCAGTCAGCAATGAGTGGCTACTTAATTAATGACTGACAACTGGTACGAGTTGGTAAATAATTTAAGAGTAGGGTACGTGAGTCACAGTAATGCAGTTTGCCGTTTGTTTTCATGGTTAAAGTGAGTTGTACTGTTGCTGAATTGAGAGAAAAATAATTTGTGAAGTGTTTGTTGAAAGGAATGCGAAATTATTGCATAAATTAATAATTCTCACCTCATAACTGTAAGTACTTGTCGTTTAGTTTGTAGATCCATGAGCAATGTCAAGTACGATCATAAATTGCAATTAGTTTAGCTAGAGTCGTTCTTCATTCATTCTGAGTCACATAAACGACACCAATACTCGTGCTCTACTGACTTATCTTCGCGTAAACTTCCTCATCCGAATCTTATACCCGAGTTCCATCCAAGACACGCATGCGCACAGGCAAGCAGAGATAAAAGAAAATGACTGCGATTTGCTTCAATTCATTTGTGTAGATAATAAAATGAATTTTGGTTAATTTAACTAAACTACAAAACATATGGTTCGAAAATAAAAATTAAATTAAAAGTTGAATCAATATCACGACCTTAAATCTTTTGAAGGTAAAATGAGAGCAGGTTAGGGATGTTCTCGTTCATTGATCCTCAGTAATTGTGAATCGATGCATTCATTCATTCATTCATTAATCAACTAATTTGTCGAAATAAAAATTTTACATGTTTGGTTCATAGTTTCGATGAAGTTTAGAGGTTGATCTCGTTTTCCCTCGCTCCTGACCCATTTCTTTTAGCCGGTTTAGCAAGTTTCCATCATATTCGTTGATTATTAACTACCACTACCTATTGATTTAACTTGATATAAAATGTGTAATAATGAATTATTACTTACTGGTAGCAACGTGATTAAAACTGTACGTTCGTTAATAAAAATAAATTCACATAAAAAATGTAAACACATTTTATAACCTGTTGGTCAGTATTATGCAATTATGCAAATATGTTTGAAGTAACTGTAAGGATGATTTAATTGATGTCATCAATTCAAGTTTTATGGTTTTAACAGTAGTAATAATACTTAAAATGTGATCTGTATGCTAAATTTATTTGTTTTTTTTTCGGTGGTTGTTTATTGCAATACGCTTAGTATCAAGGACGCACGGCCAGTTGCGAGTTGAACTCCTTGACACACTCTTATTACGCTTGTGAAAAGTCCACTTATATTTTCATTTGTGTAAAAATACCCCTTGTTATGTCCACACCTTGCCCTTTGGCAACAACTGCGTACTTACTTGCAGCTAAAGAGCTTTTTATTTTGTTATTGGCAGTTTACCCTTTAATAAAAACAACTTAACTCAACAATCGAGCGAAAGTGTAATTGCAGTTCGTTGTTTCACTGACCCAGATCACAAAAAAACACTAATATAATTAAAATTCCATTTGACCAAACTGATAACTTGGGAGTTCTTAGTCAACTTGATATTTATAATTTTAAAATAAAACTCTAAATTATTACACAAAATGAGAAAAATAAAAATGTCTTTACCTTAGTAGCATCTGTCAGCCGATAAAATAAAGGAAAAAGAAAAAATCGGATCAAATTGATAAATTCTACGTAAACAACAGTCACTGTCAAGAGAAAATGCGCTATTCTCGCATTTTTAACCGAAAACTTAAAGATGCGAATGAATTAAGAGCGAGGAATCCACTGATTTCTTCGGCGAGTGATCTTGGAACATATCCGAACGATTTCCCCGAATGTTGGCTTTGAACGGCAGGCAAACCAAGAGGGAAAGCCGAGAACTGATCGTAACACGTCTAAAGTCACAATTTAATCCGCTAAGTGAGAAAAAAACTTTTCTTTGCCTGGAGAAAGTGAATCGATGGCATTGACCTACCTTCTAGTATGCCCTCTTTCACGGGAAAAAATATCTATTAAAGAGTTGTGAATAACGCTCAATGATAAATCTAAAATTTGATTACAACCGCTAATGCAATAGCAAAGGCCATGAAGTTTTAGATGAAAAGAAGAACAAAGTAGAACAAACTTTTGATATCATCTCATGCCAATTTGCTCATTAAATATAGTAGAGAAAATTTTTCTTGATTTAGGTTAATAGCAAAAAAATTCAAGATTTATATTCAAATAGTGATTGGGCAATATTTATTTCATTTTTTTTCTAATTTAAAAGAGGAATTAAAACGAGTTTTTAGTATAAACGTGCAAATTATTGGAGCACAGATCGGGTTTAACTGGTGCATTAAATCTTCGGTAATCGGAAGTAAAATCAATGATCCATACTTGGACGTTCAGGTTTTTACTTAAAATACTTTTTCAAAAAAATATTTTTTTAACTTAAAAAACGGAAAGTAACAAAATTTATTATAAATTAATAACAAGTAAATTACGTAGATTACAAGATGTTGTAATATAAAAATCTCACATTTATAAAACTCCCTTTGAATTGTTAGATTAATTTTCTGCTATTAAAAACTTTTGTTCTAATGGCACAATTATGCGTGAATTCACAATATCTAATTTGAAATAAACTTTGATAGGATAAAAATTAAAAATCTGGAGTAATTTGTTTAAATTTTAAAATAATAATTCACATAAATATAATTATAATGTTATAAAAATTAGTTTTTTGTGGTGTGTTGATGGAAAATACTGAGTAATAATAAAGAGTTGAGTGCATTTCACTTTCCTGCATTTCTGACCTCTCTCCATTTTGTCAAATCCATTGAAGGTAAAATTTGACTCCTGCAAGGAACTCGCGGATTACTGAAATCAAAGGGAAAATTTCAATGCAGTGAAGTTCACCCCTTAAAAATTGACTTACATATCATTGTCTGGTAAAACGAGTACGTATACTTGTAAACTGTCAACATCGTCGGAGTTATCACAAATAATTCGAGATAATTTTATTTTTCTTATTTCTTGCAATTGCTCTGCAGTTGAAAAAGGTTAACCACAATTTTAATACGTTACCATACTAACAGGACTAACCTGGTGAAAACGATGATGGCCAGCCTTGATTTTCATGCCAAAACCGATCACCTCGCCTTAAATTTCTGAATTGTAGTCCAATTATGCATGCAAAAGTAGGGCCAACCATGGCACCTTGAAGGGGACGTTCAGATATTCCAGCTGTCCACAAGTCAATATCATCTGGATGCCTTAAATCGAAAATACACATTTGTTTTAATAAAAAGTGATGTTTAATTTTGAATTGTAACTTGGGATGGCATTCCAAGAAATCATACTGTATCATACATTTACCTTCAGTCTACGTAAAAGTGTCATTTTATCTCAATTAAAATTGCAAACGGACATTGTAATAACTGTATTACAATTTGGGGCAGGTCAAGGGTAGATTTATCTGCATTCACACCACACACAAAAATTGGGTCTAAAAATTCATAGGTGGAATTTATAAATGAAAAATAGGAAAAGAAAAAAAAAAGAGAAAAGAAAAATCGTGTGCTTGGGGGCCCACGTGTCAATCCGGCCTTCCTCTAGGATAAATTTGTAAATTAAAATGTCATGGACAAAATTTCCTCATTCGAACTTAACATTGAATGCTACTTTAGTTAATTTCCACTCTTTATTACACCATAAAGCAGGTTAAACTGACACTTCCGCTTGATTTTAGAATCCAAAATTTAAAAATGCAGTCATTTGTTTAGTTTAACTGGAAATGCTATTTTAATCCCTTTCATACTCTTTCACAAATCGAAATTAAAACTTTAAATTTAAATTTACCTGTACAATTCCCGTAGCCTCAATATCGTATCGTTATTGAGTGTATTGCTGAACTCTTCAAACGTTCTCGCTCTTCCAATGCCACAAAACTCGCGATAGGCATTGTAACCTGGCACTCCGTGATCACGTCCTCTTTGAATGTTCATTGCAGCCAAATCCAGACCAAACGTGTCACCTGGCCTTTCAAATAAATGATTCGTCACCTAAAACAACAATTATTTGCAATTTATATCTATAACCGTACCGTATCTATAACTTAAAATGAGTCAAAATACCTCTTGACTCAATGCTGAATCTAAAGCCCAAGCTGCCGAATTGACAAACCCTAAAATAAATTGATCCATCCATCCAGCACGATATAAATCAAACGGTTGACGAATAACGGAACTTAGTCGTTGCGAACCTAAAAATAATTTCTTAAATAACAATTCTTGACAGTAAATAAATTACTTATTATTCACCAATTGGCTGATGAAATTTATTAAACCTTTCGATTGTGGTCGGCACCAAACTGTGCCCAAATCGAAACGCAGATGTCAAAAATGCGGAAAATAAGGTCGGGTTTATCTTAGCATCATATCCATCGTAATAACCCTACTAAAGGAAAAGTAGCATAAGTGTTAAATGACCTAACCCAGGTTGATGACACCCACCTCTTTAAGCAGAATGAGGCCGTATCGCTCCATCACTTGTTTCCCCAGAAGCATCGGCAGGAACTCGTTGAAAGTGATATGCTGAGAGATAGCGGCCATGATGTGCCTACTTTCTTGGTACAACAACTCGTCGTTCCAGTGAGGATTAATCTAAAACATAAAAAAATAAAAATTTAGCTACATTTTTAAAACGTTTTAAAAAACATCTTTACTTGGCTTAACTGCTGTGCGACTTTGTTATGATGCCTCATCATAAATGTGTGCAAAACAGTGAGCATAATTTGCTCGTTAGCTCTGATATCACCAGCTTGAAAACAGAAAATATTCGGGTTTGGTCGAAGGCAAATTTCGTCCGGTTTCTGATGTTTCAGTGGGAGTAGATCTTTTAATCCGAACTGCCGGAAAGCCGGTGTTGTGCGCAATTGACCTCCTTGGAATGTTCTTAAAGACGATGCCCATTCGTTCGTCAGTCCATATATGTAATTTGCATCTAAAACCGACGTCACTTGGTCCATTTGCGAACGTGTTCCTTTAAAAATCATTCGTAAACAATATTCGTAAACAATAATTTCAATTACTAATTAAATCCTTTGTACCCAATTTACACCCGGGTGAAATCCCGGCAGCTGATCGTACAAAATCCATGCATCTTGCTTGTATGAAGTCACCAACTGGCACTTCAATTGGAAAACAGTTGGGATGACGAGTTTGAAAAGCGCGGTCACAACATGGTGGCTCGTCACCGTTATCATCTAGAATTTACACATTTTATTTCTTTATTACTGTTTTAACGAATGAAGTATCACCTTCCGTAGCTGCAGCCATGGCCATGTCGTGGTCAGTGAGTTGTCCCCAACCCACAAATAAGATTGTTGTTGCGTGATCCAATACATTTCCGGTGTCTCGGTGCATTACTGCACTGAGGATGCGAGGATTTGGTAGAGGTTGATTGGTCATACTCAATCGTGGAGCATCAACGCCTGTAAAAAAAAATGTTGTTGTAATTACTGTGTTTGTAACCCTTGTTAAAAGTTTACCATCAGCATAGACAGGTGGGAGAAGACGCTGTAATGTCATTCTCGTGGATCCCCATTGAGGATTGTCCAAGTTATTGCAAAGTCCATTGATTTCTCGAAACCGTTTTGCTTGACATTTAAACGGTTTGAGAAAATTAGGACATATGGTATTTAGTGCTGTTCTGCTAGTGTCAATCAATGGTAGACCATTGAACACTGCATTTGGTGATAAACCAAATCTAAGTGAAAGATAAATGATGTGTTATTTTTACAGGTATTTAAATTGTCAATTGTTAAACGTACTGCCGTGCTAAAATTTTAGACGTGTCCACAAGAATTTGTCCGTTTGGCGCTATGTCTACAGTTGTCCAATCCCGACCTTGTGGAATTCGGGGCTCTGCAAAGAAAATAAACCACTTATTTAATTTGTAATTTTATGAGTACAATTACTGCTAATTAATTATTGAAATACCTATCCTTTGTCGTGCTTGTGCGAAAGCTTGATTAATGGCTTCAAATGTTATGCAAATACTGTTTCCCCTGTAATAAAATAGAAAGAAATACATTTTATTGTAGCGCCATCTAGCAGCAGATTTTATAACTTTTTTATTTTAATTAAAAAAAAAAAAAAAAAAATACATTCATAAAATCGACACCTGGAAATAAGCTTCCGGTAGGGGACAATAGGTGCGGGTCATGGGGCGGTATCCAATTTGTAAGCACAAAAATTCAAAATTTTTAATGTTGGGTTATCAAATTTTGCATCAAATTACAATGCCAAATATGACAACTTAATGTCGTATGGTAATTGGGAAACTGTTAAAGAATACTAGGAGAATTAACAGCTGTCATTTTATCCGATTGAGTGATGTTGGAAATCGAGCCAATAGGGGAAGTTGAAAATTAAAAATTATATTTCTTTAATTTCTCGTCATTTACATGAAAAATATTTCATAAAAGTGATCATAATCACGCTCAAGTTGCACCCATGTTTTTTATTGATTAAAAAATATTATGTTGGTTTATAAAAACACGCTCATAAAATTAAATTTACTCACCCTGAAATTTGATTATTATTTCCAGAAGGAATGACTAAAGCACAATTCTGTTGGGTTCCTTGCTGTCCTGTTGGTGTTATGAACGTTAAAATGGCATAAATAACTGCAGTTTGCCATCTTTTTACTAACCTGAAATAACAAGCAGAAAACAAGATTAACTTTTATTAATTTACTGTTAGTTTAGTTTGTAGGTTGAGCTAATAAGAAACCGTAAAAGAGGAAAACTATAAAAATTGGAATCAGATCTCCCACATCTTCATCACCATGGAATTTCGGTTAGTGGGTGTCACATGTTCTTGAAACCAGGTCACGGACTTATCTACAGGTATTTACAATTGGAATTTTTGGCGATACACAAACACTTTTGCTTTCATTACATTTCTTTCCCATTAAAATACCAACCGCGTTTAATTTATCTTATTTTTTTTCAGTTGATTGAAATTTTCAACAACGTGATTGTGTAATTCCAGCAGCAAAGAATTTCACCCCTTTGCACCCAACTTCCATCAATAACATTGCAATCGTCAATTACGGTGCAATTATTAACTTCAAAATTAGGTGCGACTTAGCCCTAACATTCGTTTTTGCCATCACGTTTATCACGCACAACCATAAAAACGCAACCAAATGAGGGAAAAATGGTATCGCTTTTTTTGTTTATAAATATGTTAATCGTTATCATTGGTGTTTGTATTGGCCCAAAGAAAGCAAAATTTATGCTCGTTAAGGTCAACATGATTTCATTTTGCCAGCAGGGTAAAAGCCGAAAAAAAATTAAGCTTGAGGTTAAATCGTGATAAAATGCCTCTAAATAAAATGCCTTGTATAAAAAAAAAAATCTTTGATTAGAAATAAGTTCTGATATGTTATTAGTTTCCTATAATAGATTGACACAATATTCTTCCTCATTTACATATTTCCTTGTTTTTGGAATGCGACGTGATTTATCAGTCAATCCACCTATTGTAATTCTCTTCCTTAATAAAAATTGCAACCTAATTAAACTCAATATCGCATCAATCACTAATCATATCGATTGAAGTGTTAATTCCTCTCCCATTAATCTTATTTTATTAGTAGGTTAATTGAGCTTAGATTTTCCATTTTCAATTTAATCTTGCGTTTTTGAGATAGGAAAATTCTTCGAATTTTTATAATCACACAGTAATCCCAAAAACAGTTCAAGCAGAGAGAGTTAGTCACGTACTATCTCCCTACCCGATTTTCTTTTTCATGCTAATGCGTCCTCAATGCCAGAAACTTACAAAAACAGTACTGTTGATATTTATTTTAAAGTTTTTAATGAAAAAGAAATAAATATATTTATATTTATATATATATATAAATGGAAGATTATTCCACTCATTTCACATTTTACTTTTAATTTGTAAAGCTCAATTGAAAATTGAATTTCAAAGCTTGCATGAATAATTTTGTGGAGTAAATTTAAAAATTTAAAACTCAAACAAGTTCGGCGAACATCAAAGAGCTTATTTTCCACGCTTCTATGATTGGTTCTCGGATTCTGCATCAATATTTTCATCCTTACTAGGGCGTTGAAGAAAAGCCAATAGAAGCGTAAAACTCCTTTTGAAACTGTTATTGCATAAAAATAAGCTTAGAGTATTTTTTGCAAAAAAATTTTTTTTTTCCAAATAAAGGTTTTTATAAAATTTTACAACTTGTAAAACTGGCCTCTTTTTTATAGATGGGAGTGCGAGATTAGTAATTGAGCACACCCAAAGATAGTTCATACAGTTAGTAATACTCGAAGGAATAAACAGGTTCTTAAAACCATTCTTATTTTCCAATCTACTGCAAACGAGATTTCAAGGTGGGCTAAAAACAACAGAAGGAAATTGGGCTAGCGAAGCAGGTTCCGGCAATAAATCACATCCGTTGTCTTTTTGCACCAGACGCGCACTAGATATCTAAACTTCCTTTTTTTTCAACTATGACAATTCAAAAATTACTCAATTTAATGAGAAATGAAAAAAAATTATGTAATGATTATGATATTTTGCAGGGAAAAAGCTCACCAATATTAATGAAAGTATTAATAAGATTTGTTATTGTTATCTTTGATTCTTCATGCTTGGCTTTTCCTTTTGACACTAAAACTACCTGCCCATATCCACAAGACAAAAAGTGGGACGGTAAGGAAAAATACAGGTGTTAATGGGGCGTAAATGACGTCACACTTTTCTGTATGTCAAAAGAATTTTTACTCTCGAGGCACGTTCAAGTGACATCTGTGACATGAGAAAGAAAATGTAAAACTAGTTCTACGAAAAAATTCAGTAATGAATGGAATTTTTTTTTCTTATAAACATTTCAGACAAATGGCTTTACTATTTTAGCTTTTAAAAATTAATAATAAACAATATGCTATAGTGTTTGTTTATTTTGTAGCATATTTCCTTCTAGCACTGAATAAAACCATTTGAGAAATTGAGGACAAAAGGAGAAGGAAAATTCTTAACACGTTAAAAAAAAAATCTCATCAAAGTTCATATTCACGGCTTTTATCTATTCTCGTATCTTTGAATAGTAAAATGACCACTACTTCCGGCAAAAAAAATTATTATTTTTTTTAAAAATAGGTATGTCAAATGACTTTGATTAAAATTTAAAGAAAAAAAAAATCGTAATCATGACTTTGTATAGTTCTCCTTATTGCATCCTTCAAGATTTTTATCAATCACAAAAAAAGAAGTTTGTTTATCCCAAAGAAAACGTGACCAGTTCTTGGAAATAAAAAAACGATCAATGAAATGGCTATTTAAGCACAAAATACATAAAGATGTCCTAGATGAAAATTCTCTCGAGAATTAGACCTGTCTGCAGCCCAAATCCCACGCATTGATGGGAATCAATAAACAGTGCGACAAAACGGAGTACAACTTGCAACAGATCCGGCTTTCTCACCAAACTTGGTGCGAAGTTTGTATTCAACACAGTTATCAATTGTGGCGGAGGAATCAAGAGTAAGGGAGTGGAAGAGGCAAGTGAGCGGTCACGGCCTGACCCTAAGATGAGAAATGGTCACCCTGTTAGGCACAAAGTATAGTCAAAGGGACAATCCTTTATTTATAGGCCCACTTTTATTTATTTGCACGCTACAATTACCTATCATTTCGAGCTTAATGAAACATTTATTATGAAATACCGAATATAAAAGTCGCTTTTTTCTTGCAATATTTTCTTGCATTTCTAGGTCTTCTGGGGACGACTGAGTATTTGATGCTATAATTTCATTGAGGAATGCAATTTTTATTTTAATAAATCAAAGGCGGTGTTTTTAAATGATGAAATTAATAAACGTCTATATTGAAACGACAATAAGGAACTGCGTTGATCTGTAAAGAAGTTTACGTTTCAAACATTTCCCGTTGAAAAGTATTTTTAGAGTTCACAATAGCGCTAATGGCTCGCGTGCCATTTTTATCACTTTAGATTCTCTAAAGTACCATGAATTTTACTTTTTTTGAGAAAACAGTTTTATCAGATGAAGGAAGTTGAACGTAATTAAGATGAATCACGCTACATCTTTTCACCAATTCTCATTGTAGTGGCATTGTCTTTGCTTTTAAGATTTGGGAATTTCTCAAGGAAAAACTATACAATTGCTTTTAATAGTTACAACTCTCATTAACAGCTTCCCAGACTTACTTTTTTAAATAGTTGTATCTAGGTGAAAAAAATATCTCAATTTTCATATCTCGGTTAACACTTAACAGGGATCTTGAACGCAAAGTCTCAAACTTAAATTTCGTTTTATGTATGTTTTTTAAAAAAAATATTTTTTTCTCGATCAGAATACACTTTCTTTAAATCATTTCCAAGAAAACGCTAAACCGGTACGGTAACTATACTGTGCCTTTAAGTAACACAGTTTGTTTACGACTTCAGTAAACTTTGTGTTATTTCCAATTTGTTTATTTAAGACCACTTCCAACACAACACAAAAAACCTTAACCAATATTTTACAGACTATTTTACGAGGCAACTCGCATAATTTCTGTTCTAGTTCATTAGATTTTGACCCTCCAACGTTTATGTATTACAAGTCATTCAGCCCCGATCAATCTCCTCACGTGCGTATCTTTCTGTCTAAATAATACCCGCAATATCTCAGATTACGATGACATTTGCTGAGTTTAACTGGCCAAACTAATCCTGAATAGAATTTTTAATGAAATACAAACATGATTTGTTAATCCAACTTAGTTCAACCTTCTAACCTTCAAATACCTAAGTTTACGGACTCAGTCGAGTTGAACTTAAAGACTTCACCGAGTAGAGAAATATCCAAACCACCAACAATAGTTAATTAATCCCCCTAGGTCTTCCAAGAAAAAAAAAAACAAAAGAAAATAAAAACAGCACATCGTACAAACATCCCGAGATTTTTTCCCATTTGGAAACATGACCGGTTTAGTCTTTAATAACCGTGACACTGCTGTTTTGTGATGATGTTATTATTCTTCTTTTTCGACATTCGTTGTCAAAAAACATAATCTACGTGACTCACATTACATTTTTTCCCTAACGTAATATTTTCTCACACGACCCACATGTTCTGCATCTCCATCCGACTGAATCCACTCATCATTTGGCCATTATTAGTGCGTAAGCTTCAACCGACAAACGTCCTTGCCATAGAACAGACGCCGTTACAATCGCTTGAAACTTATCTGCCGACCTTGGCGAGGCCGTTCAACTTAAAGCACCGGCACATTAAAATAAAACAAACCACGACTGTTTTTCCTCTCTACCAACACACATGTAAATAATGCGACAAAAGTCGATAAAATAATTCGATTTCTCAATACCGGTCCCTTATAATAACTGGCAAAATAATAAAATGATAAATTTATCTTCACTCACCCCATTTTTCTTTCTGTCTAGAAGCACCTTAACCAGGTGTTTAAATGTGTTATTAGATCCTAGTGTGTTATTTGCGCACAAACTGTGGATGAGAAGCGTTTGGCTCATGGCGTCCAACTTTTATATGGGAATCCCGGCCCCGACAGTGTCCTACTTTTGCAGCCAATGTTGAGACGAGGCAGGTGGGCAGTAAGAGATGACGCCCGCCGCCCAGTACTTCTTGCAACGGAATCAGGAGAATGAACTGCAAATGGATTTTGAATCGATAAATTGAGGGAATAAAACTGGACATGTGTAGTTATTTCTAATTAGATTGCGTGATCGAATAATTTTGGCAAAAAAATAAAAAATTTCTCATGTTTGTTTACCTTCAAAATTCGGTTCATCGTGTTGGTTTACAGATATCACTCATCGAATGATTATTATACGTGGTAATTGCCTCAAGATGTAGGGCTGCTTAGTTTGCATCTGGATAAAGTAATTATAAGTTGTCAAACGAATGTTTTACAACATATATTCTTTTTCGCAAAAGAGGTTACTATTTTTGATGTGTTAGTAAATCACGATTTAATTCTTAGATTACCGTAATAGCTACAAGTGCGGAGATCGTATTAATTGGGATTACAATGTCATAAGAGGAGTTAAAGAATTTCAAATATTTCTATTGAAAATAGAAATGAACATTAGTAAATGGCTTTGTGTTAATAACATAAAAACTATACATTGGCTCAGTTGTTCCATGATTGATTGCAGTTGTATAACTCGTGTATGAAACAAGTATCTAACCTTATTTAAAACAAAGAATGTACAATAAGGAAGATTCCTTCTCGTGAAAGTGATAATTTAAATTGTAACTTTTACAAAAGTTCACTGAAACACTTTTGTGAATTCTCCCAAGAATTTTTACTAAATAAATCTAAATAGGGTCATTTGTCTGTATGTTTTCAATTTCCAAGTGGTAATTTATTCTTAATCGTCACATTGATACTCTAATTGACTTTCTACGTTATCAGCTTAATTAATTTAATTACAATCTTAGTTAAACTTCCGGGTAATGGAAAAACAATAGAAATTACGGTTCACAAAATTTCTTTCACGAAGATCAAGATCGAGATTAAATTATCACGTTACATCCAAAAATGCTTAGGAAAAAATCAATTATCATACTTTACTTATCCGATTAGAAAAATAACACTTTTTGTGTTTTTTAAAAATGATGAGTGTGTGAAAATGGAGTTTGTTCAACTTCAAGTACCAGGAAAAATAAAAATTAAACAATAAACCGAGTAAATAAAATAAAATCCAAAGTGCAAAAAAATAAACCCAATTAAATCCGTGAGCTTTAAGACTTAATTACCTAGTAATTACCAAAGCACGAATTTGATAATTTCTAACTTTAAGAATTCTAAGCTCTGTAGGCAATTGCTTGAAAACTGAAATTAATTGCAAACGGTCACACAATTAGAGAAAATTGTAAAAAAAAAAAATTGAAAAATGATCACACCCGGAAATTAAGACCTAACTGCGAGTAAATCAAGACCTAACAGCCTTGAGATTAGAGGGGATGACCTTGAGAAATAAAGGTTTAACTTTTGTTATATGCAAAAGGGTTCGTAGAAAAGAGAAATGAAAGCGACATATAAGAATAATTGTATAAAGGGATAATTTTAAAGGGGTTAAAAAGATGCGTGTACAGAAGGAAGAGTTAAATTTTTGCCCTATTCAGGTCAAGGAAATGTAGAATGATATTTATTTATATTTGTCAAAATGTTTCATCATATGACAACATCATGCCCAAAAAAATGCGGATTTATATGTCGAAGAATTTGCATGAGAAAGGCGATGATTAAGTAAGTGTTGTGTTTACTCTATAAGTTTCCAGGTGTGTTCTTTGACATTTTGAATACCGTATTCTAAATCTTCGAGAAATTATTAGAGAAAATAGTTGAAAACGATTTCTTGAAGAAAAAAAAATGGTTTTGTGTAAGGTAATCTACCAATGTTTTGTTTTCAAATGTGCAAAGATGACTCATGGCATTATGACATTTCACAGTCGTTATACAAGTCAAAAGAAGAAAAAAGTGTGAGAAATGTGAGAAAATTGGTTGAGAAAGAATGAAAATTACAGACTGTTTTACGCTCTAAATTAGCTCAGTTTTTTTTCCAGCTTTTTACTAAGTTAGTGTTTAGTTTGTGATTTATTTTTATTTTCCTATTTCCCATTAATTGAAAAACAGTGAAAAGGTTATTATGGAAAGAAAAAGAAAGAAGGAAATCGAACAATGAAGTTGATGAAAACACAACACTACTCTATCTTGAATTGGGTTACAATCTGAATAAATGTATGGAATAAAGCAAATCTTTTACCTTTATGTGTGAAGTGAAATTTCAGCCACTGACCGAGGTTTGTATGGCTACTGACCTCTGATAACATTAAACTAACTTATATTTCGGCATGTTTCTGGCATCAATAATGATAAAATTAAAAAAAAATAATAGTTAAGAAATAGGCTAAGTAACAGAATATCTTATTTTTATTCTTTAAGCTTTCTTTAGCCGTTTGTGGAATGTCAAAAATTTGCAAATTTAAATTTAAATTTACAATTTAATGGGTTAAAAATGCCACTTCCATGGAAATAGGTGTCAAATGATGCAACTTGATTCCAACACATGTCGACTCATTTGCCTAGTCTTACATGTCCTCGAAACCGGCAATTCACCCCCTACCTGACAACAAAGTAAGGGCGGAAGTGACCATTAGACCGGTGCTTAATGTGTCACAGATTCACGTTAATTACGCCATGTACCAGTACCGTATTTTCCATCCTACCAAACTACAATAAAAAATAAAAAATAAACAAAAAAAACTTTAAACTACATAAAATTAAATTTCATTAAAAATTAATCACAATTCTTACAAGTTATTCTTTACGTCCATTTCCTGCTAATCAACGACCTAGTGAACCCAAGGCCGGAGGGCAAATGACGTAATTGGGTGGATTCAATGACTAGATACAATCAAAGAGTGCCTTGTGCATCAAAGCTATTTTTTATACTTATAATCAAGCAAACAGCCTACAGTTAGCACCTCTTTGGTCAGTGAAAACACAGCCCTCTGGCACACAACTGGTCATCAACTTTTCGATTCGCTTCGAAGTCGTTGCCATTGCAATATTTTAAAAGTAAACAAAAAATAATTGTCACAAAAAAAGAGCAATTTTTATTATTTTTAAAAAATTTTGTTACTGACTCACAGCTGATGTTTTCAACTGCTCGTTGTTGATCTTTACAACCAAGACTCAGCGGTTTTGAATGTCCCACTTCCACGTGCCCGGATCTATTTAATTCGAACTCATGTCATTGTGGATTCATTACGACTCTTTCGCCTTTGACATGCTTTAGTAGTTCATTTAAGTAGGATTATCTTTTCATGACGAGTTGTAAATCATATTTAACAATTTGAAATATCATATACCTTTACATACAAAACGCAATACCCGGTATAGAAGAAATTCAAGACATTGAATTGCAATTATAGCTCTGATTTCAACTAAACTATAATTTTACCTACACGCTTATGCTCATTGAAAATTAGGTCAAGGTAATGAGCTATTCAAGTGTAGTAGGCTATGGCTATTGAATACTGTGCACAAATAAAAAAAATAAAAAATGAATTTTGACCCTTCAGGCTTAAATCATTCGATGACCCTAGCAAGGCAATGGCAATAATTTCATGCATATTAATGTTAATCTTTAAAAAAATAAATCGTAAATTTTATAACGACCTAATTGTGAATGCAAAAGGTGAAAGCGACAATAAATTTTAAATAATATGTAAAAGTACAGTTTAACTCACCCTTAAATATTGTTTGTTTTCTTGATTTTTTTTTTCTCGATAAATCCACCAATTTAACTGACGTAACCAAATTTCGAAGTTTTGATTGTGTATATTCTCACTCTAATTGTCTGTAATCAGGGTCAGTGCACACTGCGTTAATTACACCCATCACCCTATCGTCCTCTCATCCTAATCGAATCACAAGCCTTGATCGGTATACCAATGGCGCCATCTGCTGTTACAATAAATAAGTACGGGGTAATTAAAATTACCAATTGATGAGTATTTTTAAAATATAAGATACATATTTTCTAAAAATAATTTAAAATTTGGAAGTTTCGTAAAAAGTCAGTCCAGTTGGTGTTTTGCATGGCTCAAGTGGCTTACGTGCACAGACATTTTTTATTAATCTACGAAATTTAATATTACGCCTGCATATTGGCTTTTCTGCTCAACCTGCGTGCCCAAGTGGCGAGTGGCACTGGGGTGGAGGATGGAAGGGCGCTAGCAGCTCGAGTTTTCGTTCAGATCGATGCTCGTGTTTGCCTTGATGTGGGCGGCACGAGAATTGCCGCGAACCGCATTCATGCGCGCAAAATATCGCAATGAGTCCGCTTTGAAGAACCGTCTCTTCACTGCCAATGCATCAAATGCACCCAAGGTAAGAAAAATTACTCGTAATTGTTACTCCCTATAAGTTTATTGCGATAATCAGAGACGCGAAATGTGTCAAAGAAAAAGTCCCACAATGGACAATTAGTAGCGAGGAAACAAAGCTTACGAGCAAAGGATTAAGTTCTGCGCTCATTACGAGCCACTTATAATGGTCAGTGTGAAACAAAGTACTGTAACATTACTTTTAAACGTGACTATATTTTAATTTTAAATTTAAAATTACCAGTAAAAAATTTAAAAAATAAATAAACTGCGTAAAAAATAAAAAATGTAAAATATTTGATAATCTGAGAAAATGTACAGAGTAATTTTAAATTATTATTTTTAATATTTTTTATTTAAAAAAAAATTGGGTGAAAATTTTTGTTTCATAAATTTGTGCTCCATGAAGCAGCAGAAAAATTTATTTATCATAAAGAATCTCAGTGCTGTTTGCACTCGAAATCGATATATAGTGTGTCCATGTACATATACACACAGGGGGTGCATTATTGGGAGCCCAATCTGCTTTGAGTTTTGCCGTCTTCTCTTTCAAAGAGCTCCGGCCAAGCGATTCCAGCAATTACTTATTCATTGCATATTAATTGAATTTTCTAGCAACAAATTAACATCCAGGGATGAGGGCGCTTTGTGTAATGTAACTTGAAGATTAATGTTAATAGTAATTAGTGAAATTACTTTCAAACACATTTAAGACTGCAGAAAAAAAAAGCGTTTTCTAATTTAATTTTTTTTTTGTTGCAGGATTGAAACAGAAAAAGTTGCTAATTAAAAATAATGCAGACTTTGCAACGATTTCGAATAATTGGAAGCGCAATTTTTGGTTTGTCTCTCAGCGTATTGATCCTAATGCCGAAACGTCAAGATGAAACTCAAACTACTTCGAGGTAATGAAATATTCTTACATCCTAAAGACAAAGCTTTTAAATATATTAGATTGTTTCTGTACAAACAGCGAAATTTGATTTCGGTGAAAGAGAATTGCTTTTTATGTCGTTACTTTTCCGAAATAAAAACCAACACTAAGCAACGCCGAGTTACAACTTGTCTCGAGGCGCATTGCCAATAAAGCAATTTGATATAATACGAGATTATCGCATTTCAGAAACAAATAAAATCTGTCAATTGTTTTATAATACAGTACTGTACAAAGCAATGGAAAGTTTGTGCAACCCCTAGGTACAAGCTTCCTAACACTACACTCAAAATCATTACACTCAAAATAAGTTACCTTAAAAAGTTACGTTAGAATCATTTTCTTTTCTCATAGAAAAATCATTATAACGGGGTTGTTTAAGGTAACGGCTCTCTTAACGAAGAGTAGCACAAACTCTCTAATAGATTTCATTGATGCAAAAGAAATGTATGATACAGAAAAAGAATGTTTTCTTCATCCGCACACTTATGAATATAAATTTGATTATGATAAATGTCACTATGTTTTAACATTGCCACCTTTTAAAGCCCAAAACTGTCAACATCTTACCCTACCTCATAAACCGCACAAAGCTTGCTTTTGATTCAATAGACTTGGACAGCACTCAGCACCTCATCACAATTCACCATGGTCAATTGATAACGCAAAATCCTCCTTCTTTATCAAATAACAAGAATGTTTTGAAAGCAACCTTAAATATAAAGTGTCAGGGTCTGCTTTTACTCCAGAGGGGGGTTGTGTAGAGATGACTGAGATTTCAATACAATTTTGACCGCGTTCGAATAACGAATTTGAGACCCCACTGCGCGCTCCCTTTGTAATCTAATGTCCTTTAAAATCATCTTCAACCCTTGTCGTTAGTTCATATGTGCGTAACCTCGTTATAAAATCCATTCTCAATAATAAACACTGAAAATGTCAACAATTTCAATAATTACATTTGCTATGCGCCAAAAAAGAAATTAATCGCGCTCATGTTTGTGAATTTAGTATTAAAACTTTACGTTGAATTCAAATTACAAAATGATTCCCCTCCACTCCCCCCCCCCTTCCCCATTACCCCTTTGCATGTCACTCTACCGCATCTCATAAGAAATTGAAGGCGGCAACATAAAGAGAAGGCGGCTTGATTCAAGTCTTTTTCACTGTTTTTTTCTTTTAAGATAGAATTTCATCCTCACTAGTTTCTTCTAAAGTTGAAACGTACCAACGAATCAAATGTACAATTTGTGCTTCTAAGATTCTTAGAGATTAATATAATTAATAAACATTAATACTCACCATTTTACTGGATTTATTTTACATTTTCAGACCAGATGAACATTTGGATAAACTAGTAAACCTGTTAATAATCCACCAACAACGAGAGGAAAAACTCATTAGGACTAACATTCGAGCAACAAATCGTGTGATACACGAACGATTTAATTGGTTAAATCACAAAACAACTGCAAATCACTTTTTAACACCGAATCCGAATTCAAATCGCAGCAAGTCCTCGGTGATGGTTTTCTTACACGTACCTCGAACAATTGGAATTGAAATCAAAACTTGTATGAAACAAATCGGCCGAAATTTTAGCGTTCTCTTGTTCCCTGACTTGAGTGACCACCAAAGGGTGTTGTGGGACATGACTCGTGAACTCACGCATGGTTTTCGAGAAGGATTCGAGGCTCACATGGGATTAAATTTATTCGGTTTGTGTGATAATGTAAAAAGGCCTTGCTCTTACTTTACTGTGGTGCGGCGCCCTCTAGAGAGAGCCATTTCAAGTTATTTTCACTGTCAAGTCTCTTTAAGCGATCCTCACTGCAGTGCTGTGAATGCGAACGACATGGATTTGAGGTCATGGGTGATTTTTCAAGGAAGTGTTTTTTTCAGAGCCTTGCTCTTCAATAGTGCACATTGTCAAATAAAAATAAATGCAACAATGTTGGAGTTTAATCTACTTAACCCTAAAAATATCCCGTGTTGGTTAAAACATAAAGTTTGGTTCGATTCACATTCTGAAGACGATAAGCAGCTTCTTTTGGATTACGCTGTTGATCATTTGGAAGTGTGGTTTAGTGGTGTTGGCGTAGCCGAAGATGTAGAAACGACCTTTTACGTGTTAGAAAAACTTTACTTTTTCCCAGTTACGAGATGTTTACGTAAAAGTAACTTTGAGCAAATGTGGAACACTGGAATTGAAGTTAATGCAGTGAAATCAGATGCAAAGCGTCTTTTAATAAGTGACGAAGATTTTATTGCTTTGGAATACGATTTAAGTGTACAGAAAGCACTTTATGCTGATTTTGTGTTGTATAAAAAAGTTTACGACATTTTCAGAATGCAAAAACAGATTTTGTTCAATAAAATTAAATGAAATAAATTACACACCTACATATTATTTTCTATTGCGATCTACGATAATAAATGGCCAGCGTATCTTTCAAAATTATGTATAATCGACGAAGATATCTGGCTAATGTTAACACCGACATTCCCAAAGCAAGTGCAAGGCTGTTGCCTATGTCACTGAATAATGCAAAAACAGTAGACTATGATTTCTAACTTCTATGATGCGTTCTACTACATTGCTCAGCACGGCCATGGCCAGACCCAAAGGATGTCCTTTTCTTTGAATTAGTGAGTAAGAATGTATGGTGTAATAAATTTCGCTGCAAGGGCACAGTTTAGCCAAGCTGGCAGTAATGTTGATGTATTTTTTAAGTGTCCTTTTGGCCATGGAAATGTCCGCACATTCGGGCAAGGGGCAAGGTTTCGTTCGTAGCATTATTCACAAATGGTAATCGGAAAAGATGATTTTTTATACATTTTAGCACTAATTAAGCAACGAGTTAAACTCTGTATAGTATGTACCGGCACAATTTGGAATGCTCAAGATGTTTGAGGAAACACTTCTGTTTGCATGTCTTGTGTTCACTTTTGTTAATGCAAAGTAAAGTATTTTGTATTTAATTGCTCTATGCACAATCGCCAATCTCGAATTCTTTAAATGCACGTAGTTAAATGTTTCAGTTCATTGAAAATATATCTGTCGTAACAGATTTTAAAATCCTCATTGGAAACACAACGTGAATGA
Organism: Geophilus truncorum; assembly: GCA_034695745.1. Lineage (NCBI taxonomy): Eukaryota > Metazoa > Arthropoda > Chilopoda > Geophilomorpha > Geophilidae > Geophilus > Geophilus truncorum. Next base: position 11,391 of record JAQFZP010000166.1, on the reverse strand, counting down.
GGCGTATTTTTAAAGGAGTACCGTAATTGAAATATGAAATATGTAAATAAGTAAATGATGTACATACGAGAGCTTTAGCTAAGTTTAACTTACTCTTCAAAATGCAAACATTATCCTTCTGTTTACAGTTAACAGTCATAAAATCAATGCAGTCAAACATTGATTATGGTACATTGTACTGTATTAGGCTATTTCTTAATTCTTAATTTTTTATTTTTGCATTTACTTTCTAGGTACATACTGATAAAAGATATCTTGTCTTGGTAGCATAAATTTTGATTTTTATTATAATTGATTTTTTTCAAAATTGACAGCAAAAATTATTGGCATTGAGTTATCTCAGCCGGCTCTACCAAGTTACGCTATTGACTATGCGTTTGACTTTTCACAGTTTTTCTTATTTCATCTAGTATCTTGCTTAGATGTTATTTTTATCAAAATTTAATGACAACTTGTTGGGTCATCACAAATCAGTTCTAAATTCAGTATAACTAAACAGAATATGATAATTTCACATTCAACACAGCTTTTAAAACCTTTGTTCCAACTTGGACTAATAAGGTCCAAGGTTCCAACTTTCAAATGACAGTTCCAAAAACTAGGGCTACGGCCATGCTTTTAAAACGACACCAAATTAAAAAAAAGAAATCATTACGGGACCGACATAAGACTGTTAAAACTATTAATTGCTTTAAAACATTAAAAATTACAAGATAAGATAAAATAAATCAAACTCACGCGAGCAAAATCAAGAAATAAATGCATCACCCTCTAAGCCAAAGCCAGAACTTTTTGGCAACGAGAGTACACCGATCGTAAAAAAGATGCACCCGTGATCCATGAGATAACCCTAATACCTAAGGTAAATTAAAATTCTTATTTTTGAAGACGGCATATAACTGACATAAAAATCTGATTAATGTTAAGACAGACATTCCCACAGCCAGAGCCAAACTGTTACCTACGTTACTAAATAAGGCAAATATTGTGTACTTTCTTATTTCTATTACGTGTTCTATTACATTGCTCGTGATAATAAAAGCCACAGCAAAAGAATCTCCAGGCTTGAGAGCTGAGGTGTAGGATTTGACATCATAAAAGCTGCTTGTACAAGGTCGGATGCAAGGACATAGTTTAGACAAGCTGACAGATATATTTAAATATTTTCTCATCGTTTCTTTTGCTGAAGAAACATTCTCACATTCTGGCAAGATTTCGTTTGTAACATTAGTCAAAAAGGGTAATCTAAAAATATACTATAATATATAAATAACGATTTTTATTCAAATACTGTAGCGTCTCTTTAGTTTACCGGCATAAAGAAGCTCGTTGAAGATGATCAATGTAACATTTCCTTTTACAAGCGTCGTGTTGACTTTTTTCAATGCAAGGTGAGAATTTCGTGTTTAGTCTCTTGAGCTAATAATTCAAAAAATAACCTATGACCTTGGAAGATCAACAACATTGTTGATACCCGACAACGACAACACGTATGTAAATATGTGTTAAAATCAGCCAAAAATTAATTTTCTGAACAGGCAACAATAAACTTTTGCCTTTAATTTTTTTTGAGTAAAATATACTTTTAAAAGAAAAACAACAATACGTACCTTTACAATATGGATATCATTTCCAGTAATAGCATGAACTGGTACATCATCTGCACTCAGGATGTCGATCTCATTAGAATAATCAGCGGAATAAAACGACTAAAAAAAATTATGAAAATTGATTGTTACTGAAAATTGATGAGGAAAATTGATGTTGATTATGATAATCAATATCAATAAATAAAATACAGGTACCTGGAAAGAAGGGTTTTTGCACTCATAAATCGGTAAAGTCATAGCTGGCAAAAATAGAAGGGGAAATAAAGTAAACATGCCCTGATAGGTAAAAGGTTCTATAATTAATCAAATTTAAATAATTAAAATCGATACAGCTTTACTGATATTAAATACTTACCGAACGTGTACTGAGAGCATAATCCATAATACGTATTAACTGGTGTCTTTTGTGGCTTTACAAGTTTAAGTGCAAACAAAGTCTTAAAGTCAAAACAAACTGTTGTACAATTATTTTTGTAAAAAGGTTCACAAACAAGAACAACGAACCTCGATTGTTTCTATTACGTTAGGCAAAGAAGTCACTTCCGTCAGATCCCAAATGTAATCGAAATCAAACTTTTTCTTCAATTTATACAAGTCAATCAAATCAACGTCACACCAGTGGATACTGCTATTTTTCTGCGCGTACATTTGTTTGTAACTCGCTATTTTTATATCTGTACCGCATATAGTAATGTTTGGAAAGAATACAGTTGAAGCTGTTTCTACTTCAACAATATTGCGTATGGGAAATGCAAAGTAGTGCGACACCATGTTGTAAATCATAACCAATGCGAGACATAAGCAGCAACAGAGTAAAGATATCCAAATTGTTTTCTTATAACAATTAAAGAAACTTTGAATATTGGTTTGTCTCTCTTTTTCTAATACCGTTAAACATTTCTTAATTTTTAATTGAAGTTGTTTCTCTCGACTTGTTTGTGTGGTCAGGCATTTAATTTTAACACTTATGGCCAGTTTTTGGGCGATATCAATGATCGACACTATGGACAATCCTAGAAACAAACCCAAGTTGCCACCAATGTCCGAAAATAAACTGCTTCTGTCGTAAGCCAAACGCTCGGTGAAAGTCATTGCCATTTGCTCAACTTGAAGAGAAACCGACAGTTCATTCGTTTCTTTGGCATAAATGCTTGGAAGTAGGGTTAAAACAATTTGTTGACAAGGTTTGATGCACTTGCATTTAGAAAATAGATTTTTTATTTTGGGAATTAAAATAGAGTTAACTGTCTTGTAGTAATTAGATCTAGCTGAAGTTTTATCAGTATTATTGCACGGAGGATAATCAATTTTAGGATCAGTAAAGGGAAACCTACCAAATAAAAGAATGAAAAGAAAATGTTATGTCCACATTTGAACATTATACTGTACGGTACTGTATCAATTTGTATAAAATACGGTATATAAAATGATTTACCTGCACGTAGTTTCACTTCTTATTTCATCCAAGGCGCACTTTTTAGAACATTTCATAAATTCTTTTTTCGAAACACAATGGGCTATAGGAGTGGGTTGAAAATTGTACTAAAGTAAAATATTTTTTTATTATGTGATACCGTAGTTATTGTAAAATAAAATCAATATCTACACTAGTTCATTAAGATCGATACGTACTTTTCGAAATGCCAACTTTATATTAAAGTTAAAACCACTTACTAACGGCACCGTAAGTTGAAAATCTATAACGTCTGCAACTGACACCTGAAAGAAGTGTAAAAATGTCAATTAGTCATTCCAATTTTCGAAAATTCGTACCATAAGTGTATCTCGGTTACACAATTTCCCTTTTTTCATGATTGTTTCTGCATGAAATCGTAATTCTTTTTTAATTATTCGTCCTAAAAAAAAATTTGATATCAAGAAATGATAATTCCTGGTATTTAAATTTATTTTATTTTTTATATTTACTAATATTCAACGAGGTGCATTGTCCTAAAAACGATTTTTCCGTGGAAATTCCTAACTCTTTTACATCTACAGAGATGTCCTAAGTACGTAATTAACTTGTGAAATTTATACAAATTTTTAAAATGTTATACTTACATTAAGATATATGATATCCTTTAAAATATTAGATTCATTTTTATAATCCCAGAGCTTATTATAATCAACTAATTTTTCAAAATTATCCCGGAAAACAGCAAAAATTGGCAACGAACAAACAATGGTCGATTTTGAACTGTCATTTAAAAGATCTATTAAATAATCATTTTCGTAAAAGCACAATTTAATAATGGGCAATTTCAGAGAGTGCATGTATCCAATGTGAATATCGACTGCTACTGGATAATCGAAATAATTATCCACTCTATCTCTGATTTGGTAACAGCATCCAAAGAAGCACAAGAAAAAGATACAACCCCACAGTGTACGAGCACAAACTGTCTTGCTCGAATCCATTAATTCACGAATTTCTGTTGATTCGTAATTCTCAAAATTTGTTAAGAGAATTGTCTTACGAATTGCTTTAGTAATCCATCGCTTATTTCTTTTCTTAATAAGCATGATGAACAGCCTTGAATTCAGCACTTGTTATTGATGTGTAATATGCAGTTTAAAAAGTGTATAAAGTAATGTATGGTACTTAAAAAATACTAATTGTAGGAAATTAAATTTGTTTTTGTTGTTCGTTGGAAAGTAAGTAAATGGAAAATACAATGAACACAGTTTGAGTATGATGACTTCTGGTAATGGCTTGATGGCTGATAAGCAGTCATTGTCATAAAATGTTAAAAGGTAATCATTTGTTACAATCGTTAAATAAAGATTAAGCTTTGTTTATTACTGCTTTTTATTATACATTTCATTCGTTTGTGTGGTTTTTAAATTTAGGGTGTCTTTCAAAGTTCATTAAAGTTCACATTAGATGACAGTTTGTATTACATCAAAATATTTGCCCTCTAGATCTTTTATGTTTTTTAATCTTTGAAGTAAATAGAAACTACTAACTATACTAACTTTTATAAGTGATAATTGAATTTGTTTGCATTTAGTTCAAAATTTTGCACAAAATAAAGGCTAAAATTTATAAAATCATGTGAAAAAAATCTAAAAAAACAAAAAAAACGCAATAGATTATAGGAATCATGTGTAACTCATTCTCTTTTCTCAATTACCATTTGAAATTTAATTTAGCAGCAATAAGTTTATGGGTATTATTTTTTGAGAGGTTTCTTAACTGATGTTTAATGATTATTTTTGTACTTTTATTTTGTTTCCCATACTTATTCTGCAGCCAGAAAATAGGGTTTCTGGCATATCTAATAAAAGACAGGACGCACATGCCTAATGCGAGACCAAAACTATTGCCAATATCAGCACACAGTGCAACAAGAGAATAGTTTCCTTCTTCCGTTATGTGTTCTACTATATTAGTCAGCATTAGAAATGCAAGCAGAAAAGGTTGACTCACAGGTTGAACTTGAGTGTACGAATTTAAAAGGTACACAGTCTCAAAGCAAACTCTACTGCAAGGGCAAGATTTACTTAAGTTACTCGCAATTTGAATATAAGTGTTTCGACTTCGCTTTGCATCATTAGACGAATTACATGGTAAAAGATTGTCCACAAGTTTTTCCAAAAATGGCAAACTGCAATTTAAATAATAACTAGTAGACTTTATGCAAATTACTGTGTGCATAAGTTTAACGTACTTGCATAATTTCGCAGCTTGAATCTGGTCTACTAAACAAGTGTTTCGGCAGCTTATTAAGTCTGATTTTTCAATGCAAGGCTTATGTGGGGTACGTAATCTCTGTAACTGAAAAATAAACAACTGTTAAAATTGTTAATTACTTAAAATCGATTGCACCAACAGAAATTTAAAGTTACGGTAACTGGAGTTTAACTAATCGTATTGTTAAACCCAACTTAAATTTTAACTTTTGTTGGTGCGACTGGGCTTTATTAGTGAATTATAATGTGTAAAAAGAAAAGTTTTATTCCAGAATTTTATAAACAATAAAAGTTAACTACGGTATACATTTTTTTATTGATTGCCGTTTTGATTAACTTACAATAGTCATTCGGATGTCGATTGCACTAGTTGCATGGACAGGTGAGGACAGCACATTGACTACATCATACTCGTCAGCAAGAGAAGATCCAATATCACTTGCAAACACCTAAAAATGTACCGTACCGTAATTTGTAATGATGCACAGTATATGGCACATTAAGCAGGCAATTAGCTGTAAACTTGGGGTCAGTTGTCAAACCGACAAAATGTTCAAACTTTAACTCTCAAATTAACATTTTCAAAAGTTTGCAACTTACTTATACTGTAATTCGTAAACTGTTTTCGCTAATTGCGTAATATGTGCTTTCCGTATATGATTTTTACAGTTGTAAATGGTAAACAAATATACTGGTAAATTTATTCTACTACCGGTATTTACGGAATTAAACATGATAAACTTGATTTTAACTATTTATAACCAAACCTAGTTGAATCGTTTACCTTGAATCCAACATCGGAACAATTTACATTTCGCATTCCGCTTTTATACCAAAACATCACAGGAAACAATGTAAAGAAACCAGCGTAATTTGTGGGTACTGAAAGTAAGTTAATTATTATGATCCCAACAAAAAAAAAAGAAACTGTTGAAACTCTCGATGCTTACAAAACTTGTAATTGGGACAATTTCCAAACGGAGTTGCAATTACCGATTCATTATCTGACTCCACTAAGTCCATATTAATAAGGTTCTATAATGTGATAAATACAATTCGTGTATTATAAGCAATGATAGTTAAACACATCTCATTAAAAAATAGAGTATACCTTAATATGTTCTTTGCCTTCACTAAAAATAGGCACTTGTGCAGACTTCCACAATTTTTCTAACGTATCAAATTTCTTTGTTAAATACAAATCTAACAAGTCAACATCGCACAAATCGGTAATATTCGATATTTTCTTAATAACATACAAATATTTATTAAATAATATTCCTTCGCTGTCTCCGCAAACAGTTATTGAAGGGAATCTAACTTGACTTTGATATTCTAGCTTTACAATATTACGAGTTGGATAAGTAAAATAGTATATCGCACGTCTTTGAATCATAAATATTGCCAAAGCGAAACACAGAAGCATGGTCAAAGTCCACATTACCGGTACATCAAAATTCCGCTTTTTTCCTGTGACAGCCAATCGTATTTGTTTATTCAGTGAAGCGGTTTCCAATTTGCATACGCGATACACTTTGTAAATTAATATTTGTTTTCCATTTAATCTACCAATCTTATTTCTCGTTTGTATTTGCATTACGATGTGTTGAATGATGTTAATTATCGATAACAACGACAAGCCCATAAACAAATTCAAATTTCCGCCAATATCAGCTAATAAACTAATTTCGTCGTAAGCCAATCTCTGAACAATCGACACTTCTATAGAATCGACTTTAAGACCGATCGTCGTGTCACCTGTTTTACTGCTCATAATGGTTGGCAGAAGAGTGAACGTAAGTTGGTTGCAAACCGGAGTGCATTTACAATAGCTATAAACGTTTGGAATCATGAGAGTTTGGAAATAAACAAAGTAACTGTGCTTAGCACTATACGCATCAGTGCAAGGTTGAAGTTTGATAGATGGATCAAAAAATGGTAACCTGGAAAATTTGCATTTTAGCAAGCACGTGTTACTGTAAATATGATCTGCACTCAATCAACTTACGTGCAATTAGCTTCTGCAGAGATTTTTCTAAGCACGCAACTTTTGTAGCAGTTAGTGAATTCTTTTGTACCCACACAAGGATTTCTTCGAGTACTGCCAAAACGATACTGTTATTGAATATAGAAAAAAATGGTAATAACACAGTATGGTACTTCGCACATCCCGATTTTTTTTCACTTTTTCAAAACGTTACACACACATTATTGTGTAATAACGTGTGCATAAGATTTGGGCGACTATTTCGCCAAGTCCCGTCCCGATCCCGCGGTCCAGAACCCTTCAATCTCGACCAATCTTTAATTCCTCGTGGGGATTGGGTTTGAGATTGGATTCGGATCGGGATCGGGATTTTTCCAATCCCGTTTTGCATCCCTAGTTCACACACTCTATAAACCGTTACTTAATTCAACTACTACGGTATTTTAGTTAAATATGGGTAACCTATTAAAAGGTTTGGTAATAACTCTTTGCAGTCTTTAGTAGGTTATTACTACTAATAAGTAGTAATAAAACTACATATTTTAAAGCAAATATTATTTTAAAATTGCTTTTTCTGCTATCTTAACCCTTTGCATTCTAGAAAAAAAATTGTACTTATCATCCTGTGTGGACCACACAGTTAGACCACCCCATGACAATAAACTCTACCCCTTTATATTTCCCCCTTTTTAGGAGTTCAGCAGTAAAGCATCTCAGATCTTACTGCTGGAGAAACAAGGAGCAGCAAACTTTAATTGATGATAAGTAAATAAATAAATACAGGCCCAAAAAAAAAAAAGTTTAAATTTCAGAAAAAATAATTTATTAAATTTATTAAATCACCAAATTAAAGATTTTTTGAATAAAAAAATAAAAAACTTTTCCTATAGGTACCGTACATGAAAAAGGTGTAGACAAATGTCCACATTATCAGGGTGAGAAAAGTTAAAGTTGTTTAAAGGCAAAGCAGTTATATCTACTAACAAATTTTTTTGTATAGGTACCTATTCAACTAAATTTTAGTTAGATCAATTAAGTATGTTTTTAGAGCTCATGTATCCACACTTATCTGCAATCAGCAGCTAAAATCACAAGCAAGCTCTAGAGAAGTTTTCCCCTACTACTGTATCATTATATAGTCAGCAGCAGCAGGAGGTTTCCCTTGTGGATGCGATGCAACTTGCGGTAATATTACAGTATTACCAGAAACTGCAAACGTTAGTGTGAATCACAAGTATGAACCCAACTCCCTTTATATGGTTTACAAATTTCCGTCTTACCTTCCGAACCATGATAGTAAAATCAAACAAGTGACCATTTAGTATTGGCACTATTATTTCAAATTCAATATTGTTGTTAACTCCGACCTGATAGCAAATTGTAAATTACGCACGATTAAAATGAAACACATTGACACAGAAGTGCATAATATTTTACCGGAATTAAAGTTGGCTGGCAGAGTCGTGATCGCTTTAACGTAAAAGTAAACTCGGCTTTTATCTTCCTTCCTTGCAATTTTTCTAACAATTTTAATTACATTTATCACACTTTAAAATTATGAAAATAGTAAGAAAAAGAAAAATAATAGTTTCATTAACGGACTAACCAATGTGTATTTCAGTACATTGTCCAAGAATTGACTTTTTTGTTTTATGTTTTACATCTACTGTATTATTCTTAAGAATAAAAAAATTGGTCAATTAGAATAATAATTGAAAAGTTTCAGCAACTTACTTTTCTGAATTTAAGATTATCCAATATAATAGACGTTTCTTCAAAATCCCAGGCTTTACTGTAGTTTAACGTATTATTCCAAAACTTTAGGGGTGGGAATAAACATGCCATTTCGTCCGCTTTAACAATTTCACCAAATTCCTCTACGATGTAGTCATTTTCTGTTGAACAAGCTTGTATAATCGGAATTGTGACTGACGTTATGGTGTCGATGTGGATGTTAATTGCCGTTGGATACGATGCGTAGTAGAGAACTCTTTCTGTTAGTTGATAACAACACGATAACAAACAACCCATGACTATGATCAGCCACACAATTCGAAAACTAGTCGAACGTGAAGAATCAAACAAATCTGTGTAGTCGTCTTGAACTTTGTCATCACTAGTTTCAAATTTACCCACTATCTTGTAAATTTTACGACGAAGTTTTCGAGCAATCCAGATAAATGTCATTTTATCACTTGTAAGATCAGAAAAGATCAGTTAAACTCGTGATATAACATTGATGATGCATATCTTTGTTCTTTATATATGGCCATTCTAAATTTATGTCTATTATCGTAATTGAAAATAAGTTTATGTAATTATTATGATTTACTTTATTCGCGTGACTTACACAAATGAGTTTCTTATTTGTTTTCACAACTCAATTTACTTATAAATAAACTTTTTTACAACAAACTATAATTACTTTTGTGTGCATTTTAGTTTTTCATTTAATATAATAATGTTTACTAAAATTATGATAATAAAACAAATTGATATTGTTTTTAATTTAAAACATGTTATTAAAAGTTTTCTTTTGTAGTTTTTCTTCTTAAAAAAGTTTTCATCAACATGAAAATTACAATTACCTTACTGATAACAACAATATTTATTAGCGAAAGAAGACAGAACCATTTAGTCAGCCTGTTGTTTACAGTTATAATTTTGCAATTTAAGTTAGAAAAGTTTTATGTATATTCAATAACTTTACTAGAACAAATTTGCAAAATAATTTTTGCTAGATATATATCAGACATGGCTGTGTAAAATGAACATTAAAAAGCAATTGTGAGTGTGTACGCTGAGACAAACTAAGTTGCAAAAAATACTTGCCATTACCTACATTCCAATATTAAAATTACAAACTCATTTCGTTACATTTATTTCCATTTTACAAATGAAATGAAACAAATGAAACAAATAAAACTTTCATTTCAGCTGTTTAGTTTTACAGTGTCAATTCTTCATTAACAGTCCATTAACATTCCGAATCGCCAATTAAAAATGACAAATTTATACAAGTAAGAACACATCCCGTTATTATCTCGTAATTATAAGTTTAGAGATGTATAGTATGAGAGTGTTCTTTTCTTAGTTGCGCAAATTCCCCATTTTTCATTTGATATTCGGAATATTAATGGACTATGTTAGTGAGCAAATTTCCTGATAAGATGAAATTATTTTTTGCAATCTTTATTTTGCTGTAATTCCAATGATTACAATATGCCGTGCATTACTGCGTTGTTTATGTGACTAACACAAATGAGTTTTTGTTTAATTGTATTGCAAAACTCAATTCTAATTCAATTTTCTGTTATCACTTCGTATCTACAATAATGGGTTTTTGCCGTAAACATCTCTGTTAGTATAATAAAACACAATTGAACAGGTGACCGTAATTTTAAATGCCAAATTTTTATCTTTGGTCTTATGTGCAAATAATATTCACGTGACTATTTTAATCTACTTTACCGGTACATCAACTATGTAATTAACGCATGTCAAAAGTACAGAGCACGATTTAAAATTTTCAATTTAGCATTTCATGCTAAAATAAAATGGCCACTACTTCTGTCAGAAGTACATAAACCCTTTATGTACTTCTGTTCATTTTTAAGCCTTTTTTCATTTACATTTCTTCAGCAGCCACAAAATAGGATTACCGCCGTATCTAATAAATGACAAGACGCACATTCCTAAAGCAAGACCAAAACTATTACCAATGTCAGCACACAAAGCAACTATAGAATAGTCATTTTCTTCAAATATATGTTCCATTATATTACTCAGCATTATTAATGCAATAATGAAGGGTTGAGACTTGTCTTGAATTTGAGAAAAAGAAGTTACAGCATACATCAATTCATTACAAATTCTAGTGCAAGGGCAAGATTGAGTCAAATTACTCGAAATATGCAAATACGTTTGTTGAGTTTGTTTCGCTTCAGCTGCTGATTCGCATGGTAAAAGATTATCAATGATATCTTCCAAAAAAGGCAGCCTAAGATAAGTAACATTAATGATAAAAATAGACCTTTTTAACGCCGTAGCTCCCGATGGTGGCGCTACGTGTTTATCCGCCATTACGCTCGAAAGTTTTGA
>JAQFZP010000165.1:0-52576 GCA_034695745.1 Geophilus truncorum | reverse complement strand
AAAACCAATAAATATTAATAGATTACTTCATTTATGAAAAGGACCAATCGAAATATTAACAAATAACTTAAAAAAACGCATAAATGTTGAGAAAATGGGAGCCGCCATCTTGGAATGCCAGGTTTTATTGTTACCCGGCTCTCCATCCCTCCATCCCTTCATCCCACTTCAGCGTTTTACCCTTGTCCATGAAAAACTGCATTTGATCTCATTTTTGATTGATTTGGCCAGTTTGTTTATAAATGGATCAAGCCAAAGATTAAGTGTTCTGCTATGATCACAGTGTACAGTTACTAACCAAAGCATATCAGAAGATTTCTGTTTGCCCCAAAACTTGATCAGATTTCATATCCAAAATTCAAGACTTGTATAAAATCGTTTTTAAGATTTTTTATTTTTTTTTGTTGATAGGTTTATTCAATATCTTCGCTTTTGTCGTTTTTGTGATTTTTAAAAATCGCTTTTAGTACCTACATAAATGTAAAAAAAAAAAAAAAATCTGTTTCCAAAAACCACAAAAAACGTCAAAAACCAAGATGTTGAATGCCACTAATGTTTGTTTTATTAAATTGCTTTTTTTGTAATTTTTCAGCTCAATTTTATCATTTTTTAAATGTTTTTAAGAGTAATCCTAATATTCCTCAGGTTTTATTTTATGTTTTATTTTTTAAATTTAATTTTACTCTGTAAATGTTTAAATGGAAAATAATAAAATGAATGAAAAAATAATAGAGGCAAATAAAATCAAATGTGCCATTTTACATATTGCCCCAATTTAAAAAAAAATTGTAAATATTTCAAGGGCCAGAGTCGAATCCCTTTTTAATCATGTACAGAAACGTGTATAATGAAAACTCATTTGTGACAGGGTACAATAATAGTAATAATGGTAGGTAAAAAGATAATTATACCTAATTATAATGTAATGTTCGGTAGTTTGGTTTCATTTTTGTTTGTAGAATTGATACATGTCTGCCATTTTACAGTAACTGTCAATTTATGTGGTATGTTTCACGCTAAACTTGTGTCGCTCATTTTTATTGATAAATTACAGCAAACAGCGACTGTGCAGAAAGGGAAAATAAATATTACAAAGTGAAAACCCGAAAGATTGAAAAACATGTGTCGTGTGAGAAATGTTATACAGGAAAGCGCGTTATTTTTATTTTGCACTTTAATTACCGTAATCAGTTATTAATAAATCATAATTCTTATAAAACCTAGCAATTTCTACTTACTGTTCACTTTCATCATCTCTTAATGAATCTTGCACCTCGTACGGAAGTAATTTGGGTTCAATGCTACAACGTCATTGCTTCTTGATCTCCGACCAGAGTTCCAATAATCTCTAATTATTATTGTAATAGGGATGTAGATCAAATCGTAAATCGGCTAAATCAGCATTAGATAAAAATCTCGTTAAATTGCTACCAGTATAATCCTAATAAATCCAATAGATGATCTTCAACTACCCGTGACTCTACTCGCCAACAAATCTCAATTTCGTCATCCCGAATTTTCCCACTTGGATTTCATCATAATCGCAATGTAACATTTATAACATCAAATAAATTAATTCTCAGTTTAAAATATTGGCTTTTTTATTTTCAATATTTTAATATTTATATACAAATAATTACATCACTTATTTTTTCATGTCAACTCTAGATTGAAATTGAATACGCAAATCATATTCAACACGTGGAAGAATCAGTTGTAATACAAATAATTTACCGTTATCTGAAATATTGATGAAATATTTGTTTACAATTGAGGTCAATAAAATTATCGTTACGTTATTCCTTTTCGTTTGTAATTGTGAGACAAGTTTTGTTTATAAATTAGCCAAATTCTATACAATGGTTCAGATTTTCATGCATAAGGCAATTACAAAAGTCGCAACTCATTTCTGCAGTTATGTGAGGTCACTTGTTGATCGGTAAATTAAATAAACAAAAAGTTGATATTCAATCAGAACATAATCTCATTTACAGTAAGTGTATCTGCCAAAAACCTTCATTCAGGTAGTTTCGTATCGATTTTTTACCATAACTGACTAGTCAATCCATCTCAGCAACACTGTTATTTTCTATTATTATACTTTATAATAATCGACGTATACGTCAAAGTAAATTAAAAATAGTTCCATTCTACAGTTTCCTATCAACACAGTAAGACAATCACAACAATTCCATAATGAAAAATACAAAAATAAAAATCAAATAAAGCAAAAGTTATGAAAAGTACTTTTTCAGTTAATTGAAATAAAACCTGAAAAATAGATCACAGTTTATATTCACATTAAACATTAAGTAAACAATAATTAAAATAATTAGTAATAAAATTTTTAAAAAATAAAATAAAAATAAAAATAAAAATAAAAATAAAAACAAAATAACTTTTAAACTCAAGTAATTAATGATCGTATCTAGGTGCAAATTTCCATGAACTCTTATCACCATAATCATGACAATCAACTAAAGTAGGTGTTGATCTAGGGGTTAAAACCTGAGCACTCGTGGGCGCCATGTGTGGGTGATGTGGAAGTGGAGAAGAACTCATCTGAGAGTGAGTGTTAAACTGACTCATATGCTGCGATTGAAGGTAGTCCATGTTAGTGTAGTAAGAGTAGTTTTGCGAATAACAATTAGCTGACGGTGGTGGTTGAGGATTGCTCATCGGATACAAACTTCGAGTGTCTAAACAGTTGCTTCCTCCCATGTAATCACTAACCGCAGGAGCCCATAAAGTACCGAACGCCGGTTGCGGAGCTGTATTCAGAGGAGATGGACGAAACGAATCATTGCTTGGGGACGGAGTAGAAGCGGAAGGCTGTGGTTGGGTGATGGAGATCGTTTGTGGGCTCGAAGAAGAACGCTTTACAGTTTTCTTAATTCCCTTTGAATTACCATTGGTTTGCGATTGCTGCGAGTCTTGTTGAGTTCGATGTTTCTCTAACTGTCGCGCTTTAGCTCGTCTGTTTTTAAACCACACCTATAAATAAATAAGCAAATAAAACGCAAAAACGTGTTATATCGTGTTACATTTTAAATCCACTTTTAAATTTTTTTTTTTTTTTTTTTTTTTTTTTTTTTTTGTTTTTACCTGCACTCGAGATTCGCTGAGGTTGATTTTAAGAGCGAGTTCCTCTCTCATAAACACATCAGGATATCTTGTTTTTCGAAAAACATCTTCTAACATGTCCAACTGAGCACGCGTAAACGTAGTCCGTTCACGACGCTGTTTGCGCGCATTCGCAGATGCTAAAAAATACAAAATAAATAATAAATGTTAAATTTCATTTTTTAAATTCAATTTCTTCTGGTTATTTCATAAAAAGCATAAAGATGAAACTAGTTATCTTTAAAGCGTAATAAATTTCATACAACGAATAAAGGAATCAAATCCTCTAAATCCAAAAAGCTTGAGAAAAATTACTTCAGATATTTTAAAATGTTAAAAAATAAAAAAAATAAATTAAACCGTAAAGTTGTTCTACAAACGTAATAAAATAACTTAAAAATCTGAAACCCTTTCGTTCTTACGGTAAATTAATTTTAATGTCTATTAAGTTACACAAACTTCGAACTAGCACGAGCAACCGGATGTTTTAACAACTTTTGCAAAATCTTTAACCTTCAAATTTCCTTAAAACCATGAAAATCTAGCCTCAAATTAACAGGAAGATAATTTACAATAGATGAAAGGTCAAGGAAAATAGGTCAAGACCAAATGTCAGAAATCCAAACAAAACAATACTTTTATCATTCAACCTCACTAAAAGGATTAAATTTAAATTGGCACGTCAACATCTCAAGTAAGATATCCTTATTGTATTAAAAAAGTTATTTTTTATTTATTTCAGAAAAATTTTCAACATTAATTTGCATTTTAAATTCGATGATGCAATACCTCAGTGATATTTATGAGACATTAAAGTATATTATTAAAAAGCGATTTCAGACTTACGAGGATAAGTTCCCATATTAGGATGGTGATGTGGAAGTAATTCGACTCCAGGTCCACCGATAGTAGTGTAACCATTCATGGAGTAATGTTGCGGCTTCACATAGGATGCCATGTC
Source organism: Geophilus truncorum (assembly GCA_034695745.1). Classification (NCBI taxonomy): domain Eukaryota; kingdom Metazoa; phylum Arthropoda; class Chilopoda; order Geophilomorpha; family Geophilidae; genus Geophilus; species Geophilus truncorum. Next base: position 48,492 of record JAQFZP010000165.1, on the reverse strand, counting down.
ATCTGCCTGCCGCGAGTGCGGTTGATATGGATGGTGGTACGCCAGTGTATTTCGGACCTTAAAAATAAAATAAAAATAAAAATAAAAATAAAAATAAAAATAAAATTATAAAATTGACTAAAATATCGTCAAGTAAATGATTGGCTTTAACACAAAGAGACCCTAATCTGATAATCTCACAATTGTTATAAATTACTGTAAACCTGTGATTTTTATCCTTTTGTAAGCTTACATTTAAATGATTATAGCAGTACATTGTGAACTCGAGTGTTCGAGCAATCAACTGATGAACCAGAGAAGGGTAAAAGAAATGTCTGACGCTATCCCAAAATGCAGTTTTAAAGGAAATTAAGCTTTGACATGACTCAACCGTTAAAAATGGGGGTCTTGCTTAAACCGAGAAAAAGGGTGAAGGGAAAATTTGTAACTAGGGGCTGTTCGGGTCAAGGTGTGATAATTTTCTAGGGAAAGTGGAGGTAGGGTCGAGTAGCAAACAAAAGTGGGTCGCTTGATGGTAAAAACAAAGAGGATTCTGACACCATTTTAGCCACCTGTTTTTGTGAAGGCAAATACATACAAGGATGTGTCCAAAAACATGTGGTTGCACGTTGAGGCTAGAACTTGTCGATCTGCACACGTCCGATAAATCCCCAATGACAACGCCCACCAATTACGCTCGATATATTGACCAACTGCCGTTCCTAATTGTGTGTACAATTGTATTTAGCCAAATAAACATATTTTGTTTTGGAATAATACAATTCTTAGTTTCCACTATTTTTCTACAGCTTCTACTTGTACCGGTAGTCACTTTCTTTCTTCTGTACTGTACCATAAAAAATTTTGAAAAGTTTTAGCTACAAAAGTTTGACAATAAAAAGCTCACATTTCAAATGCCTAATCCCTCAAACACTAATCTCCTTGCACTGACCAGTGACCACTAGTGACGTCACTTTGGCTATCCTGAGTGAAGAAGAACCCTCTTTGAAAAGTACAAACTAGGTATGCACACCTGGACTAGAGGGGTGAACTAAGAATTTGCGGAATTCACCCATTCTTTACTGCAACTTTTGTGTAACGCAAATATCAAAATAAACCACCTTCTTAGCACGTGATTTACGACTCTTAAAGCAGAGATAATTCACAATAAATTTCCCCTTGTATCACAATTTAATTAGCAAATTTAACAAACACGTGCAATATTTTATCCACTTGGTTTAAACATGCTTCGTTAAGGTGGTCAGTTTTTATGCCTCAGCTGTGACACTTTTTTCCATAAATTCATAATCATAAAAATTGTTTTCACGTTTTACATGTCCACATATTTTTTTGTATTAAAATAATTGGAATTTAATAAAAATTACATTCGTTTTTAGTTTTTTAACTTAACTTTTCAAAGTTTGTTTATTTTTACGAGTTGAAAGGGAAAAAATGGCAGAAAAATCGAAATCATCATATAAGATGACGGACATTTTGGCTCCTCCTTGGCTTCGACTCGCAACCACGCCTCCACCAATGAAAAATGTCCAACTTCCTGCCCCTTACGACACGCCTTCTGTGAGCCACGTTTAGCACGAGCTCTTAAAATCTTGGCTCTGTACTTCGTTTATTACTAAATAACGAAATTGAAAGTCAAAGAAATGCAATTTTTTAACCGTAAACAAAGAATAGGTTAAAATAAAACTTCTTTCACTGTCATGTTTCTTAATTTAATTAATTATATGAATTATTTAGGATAAAATTCCACACAATTTTTTTCTTCAAAAAGAGATTCTCACTAATTATCCACTTATTTATTATCCTTTAACATTTAATAAAAATACTACAACTTCCCTCAAATTAAGTCTTTACGAGTGTCAAATTAATTAAAATTGTACACATGATGTTCTCAAAACCATAAAATTTTCAATTAAAAAAATTTAAAGGTAATAAAAGCATAAGTTACAGAAAATGAAAAAAATTGAAGGCGTGTTAGAAAAAAAAAAACACCCTTCCTGCTTTAATCAAAAATAAACACTCTCATTCCTACTAGATTAACCCAAATAAATAAAAAATTCAATTATAAATTTTAAATTTCAAAGTAAATAAACAAAAACCAACGCGGATAAAAGAGTTGTCAATTTTATCTGCTACTTTTCAGCTTCTAATTTACACAAAATTGAACGTTACTCCACAGATCTCTAATCATTTTGCGTGCAAAACCCCACGCCCATAGTTCGTCTCGGCCTACTACCTGGAGTAAAACGGCCATGTCTCCACCCGGGTCGTCGAGCGATGCTTATCGCAATGTGCACTGGACATTCACTTCCTTGCTTTTGCAACATTTTCAGTTTTCTTTTACGCACTAAAAATGAAAAATCCTTTATTTACATTGCTGTTCTGTTTGTCGTTTATAGTGATCAAAGAACAGCGCGTGGTGAAATGAGATTAAGGTGTAGATGTAGATGCGGTAATCAATTGATAGCATCATCAATTAAAATTAATGGATCGCACTTAATCAAATTTAGAGATTTGGTCAAGACCAGACCAGACGTGTCGAAGGTTTTATAACCCGACATATAAAGTTGTGTATTGTTCTATTTTGTGGGTTTCATTTGTAGGCGTTGGTTATAAATCAGGAGATTACCACACATTGGCATTGGAATAATGAATATAGCATTAGAGAAAAGGGAACAGAACAATCTTCCAACTCAATCAATGGACTCGAGTGAAAAGAAGTAGGGAATATTTTAATCCTGCTGCCATCTGTAGAAAATAAAACGGAAGCCATATTTTTTTAAAGGTGTGAAAAAGAATAGGCAGTACATCATGACCCAATATCTCATAAATAAAAAGTAAAAGAAGGAATTTTGTCATTATTGTTAATAATTACCCCATTCACTTTTCTCAAGTTATAGGTTTGAAGAAGACAGCTTATACTCGAGACCACTTTTAAACCAATATTCAACACATTGATTCTTTGTGCTCTTTTCGTGTAAGCTTGAGACTCAAACTGCACCATCCGTGATGTTGGCTCATGGGTTCAAGCCTAAGATTGACACGACTGTAATTCTAGGCTTGCTAAGCCTTTGTAATGGGCAGCTTACTAGTATTAGGCTCGAGCACAAGCCTCCAGACAAACAAACGGCACCCACCTTCATCATGCACCTATTAATAAATGAAAAAGAGCAACGAGCAAATACCAAGTTGCAATTTGCGGAAGAAATTTTGATAAGTAAAAAAAAGTCGATGGCACTGGGTGGTCTTTTTATCTCTTAAAAGTGTATGTAAAAGGCTGACAATTTTGCAAAAAGAAAATAGGGTCTTTGTCCCAGAAGAAGGGGCCGACGAATGGAGTCGCAGATGTGACCAATAGGGCTGCTGTCAACGCGTTACCCAGGGAGACCGCACGCGCACGCGCACCAAATTTGACGGGCATCTATTGAAGGAGCCGTCAGGACCACCATTGAACCTCTTCTGGTTTCCAATGACGACCGCCAAACAGAAGAAACAACTCATGAAAAGAGAGGGAAATATTTCACAAGAGTGCTGCCACTGCCAAGACGCCGTCTGGACGCTTCAGCCTTCAAGAGTCCCGTTTGCTGCACACTCAAAAGAAATATTTTATGCACACAAAATAAGAGGAAAAAATATTTTTAAAAAAACGACTTCACGCTCGTCAACATCAATTTATCGTCTAATTGCCATCACACTGCGCTTCTTTTGTCCAACGCCGTCATTTTTGATGTCGTTAAGTTTGAAAGAAAAAAAACCTTTGAAGAGTGCGACTGTGCAGAAAATGTGCAGCAAACGTGAAGAAAATAAAAGAAAACTTTTTCACCGCTTTTGACTTTTACTTTAAGACGATGGGGGCACGGTTTATTTTCAATTTACAGTCGTTGCCTTTTACCGTATATACTCACATTCCACTTGTTGTGGTTTTCTTCTAGAGACTGGTCACAATTGACGTCATTTCTCCCCTCGACACTTATCTGCACAACAATTATTTACTCGTAGATCGAATTTCCCCCATTGACATTGGAAACCATATAGAGTCAACAAGCGCCGAGGAGCACTCGTTTCTCACCTTTTGCCGCAACTTAATACTTAATCTATCACCAACGATCATTGCAAAACAACCACTTATTCTACGAAGCAAACATTTACATTTACTTAGCAATTATGCTCATTTTATCACTTCACTTTCTTCTAGCGTTAGCGTTATTTGAAATCGGTCAGTGGCCTCGATTTTACTGTCTACACCTGAAGATGACAGAAGGCACTTAGCGAGGGGTGCCTCAAAGACACCGGGGTAACCGGATCGCACGAAGCGGGGCCCGAGTGAGGTCGGGCGGGGTTTTCACGCCGGCATCGGTTGAGAGCGGGTGTTTAATGCGAAGTGACAAGGCAAAAGCAGACGGAACAGATGCACGCGTCCCTTAATGGTGGATGACCCCCTGGAGATAGCAGGGGGCGGATACGGATAATTGGAGCGAAGGGACCGAGAGGCAAGTTTATCCTAACTTAACTTTTAACAAGTTCATAATATTCAGACCTCAACTGACCTCCCCGCTGCCTGCAACTCCGAATTTTAAAGGATTAGACACTGAATCTGTTTGTTTGATGATAGGGAGCAGCGAGTAGTAGGCGGAGTAGCGACCTTAACCTGCAATTAGAGTGAGAATGAGTGACCTGGCTTGCGCCGAAAAATATCTAACCCCATTATTATTAGTTAAAAATTATGTGTAAATAAAATGTTTGCTCAACTAAAGAGAAACTGAAAAGCAAACTGGATTAAAAGATCAGATTCACAGATAGACTAAGGGCTAATAATTGGCTGAAAATCAGTCCATGGTGACAATCTGGGAAACCCTAATCAAATGATGGCAATTATAAATGCACATATTTTCCTTCAAAATAGTAATTTCTTTTTGAGAGATAAACATTTTACAGAAAGCGACTTGATTCGCTCTTTTGCTTCTAAATTTCTATCGCGTGACTTTGAATTGTAACTAGACACGTCATTTTTCTTCTTCCATTAAAAAGATAAATTTGCCTCCTGTCTTCGTTATTTCTCTTTTTAAAATATGTAATTGTTATTGTTATTGTTGTTACTTTGCTCTTCTTCTGATACGCCAAATTTAGACAATTATTTTGTGCGCGAGATCTTCTCACGGATCGAATAGCTCTCCGTCACGGTTAGCTCAGCAACGGATGCGTGTGAACACCGGCTGTAGGACATTGCGCCCGCCCGCACCTCACGCAACTCACGGCCGGCGAGCGGCGACCAACCACACGTGCCGCCGGGTACATTTTTAGCTTTTTAATTTGATTTCTAAAATGAAAAAATATCTTCAACCGTTTAACCAAGTCTTGACACATTTCTCATGATTATTAAAACAATTTTTCAGCTTGAATTATTTCGGACTTAAGATTTAAAGTAAAGTAGCCTCATTAAAATAACAAGAATCACATCGTGTCAAAATATCACATCTATTACATGGTTCTTTGTAACTATTTTATTGAGATCATAAATTTAAATATTTTGTTAAGATTAGCTAATAATGAAGTGTGTTTAACGTCTGGTAAAGTAATTAAGAAAATTAAAGAGCTAATTATATTATAATTAACGATTTTAAACCTAGAAAACTTAAACCTAATAAATTAGCATAACACAGCATTTCAAATCTGACAGAAAGTGTTCCCAGTTTTAACCCAGATTTAAATTTTAACACCTTTAAATTAAAAAAAAAACAACAAAGAATAAAAACAAAAACATGATTTTCAAGTCACTTTGTAATCAATTAGAGTCTTCAACCTCACATTTATCAAAAAATATCTCAATGTTTTTGTGCGCGGCTAAAATTTGAAGGAAATGAAATTAAGTCATTTTTGAGTAAAATACACAAAATGAGCGGGTTGAATGAGGTCAGCAGCCACGAACAGAGGACTTGAACTGGAGAACACTACCAGCTTCTAATTACTGGAAAACAATACTGAGGCCAAGCACGCACATACACCGTCCCTCACGCTATCCTCGTTGGATAGCGACGGGCGCGCGCTTGGCTGACCACGGCCGACCCTCACTGAAGAGTGGGGCCATCGAAAACGAAACCTCGGCCCACAGATCACTGATTTGGGCACAACTAACCGACCATACACTTCCTCGAGTGTAAATTTGTTGTCACACATAAAAAAAAGTTTTTGTTTTGCTTTCTTAATTAGTCGGATTTATTTGTTTGTAAATAACTTTTGAGAGTAAAAGGAAAAGTGATTAGTGTGAGATATGGTACATTATGCGTAGAGTGCAGTTAGAGATGTTGTTGAATTATTTAATTGATGGTACGAAGATGAGTATAATAAGGGCAGTCACTCATCTAAGGTTATACTTGTATTTGCAAAAACAATAAAAAAACACAATAAAATTAAGTTTTCTCACAAAAGTTCACCGAAATGTTCTTTTCTTATAAATAAAACAGGTCATGTAAAAAGATGAGTTGTATAATGAAAAATTTGTAGTAATCAAAGAAATAGTTTTTTCGATTTAACATAAGAAACCAAACCGAGAAATAAACACTAATTTACATATTGTATCGATATAAATGCAAACAAAGAAGGGAGCGTTTCGAATCACATACCGTACTTAAAAAGATTTGATTTTGTATAAAAGAAGAAAAATGAAATAACAAACGGTCATGAAAAAAGTTGCAACCGTCCACAAAATGCGATGGAGTGTTATGAATCAAGTATGACTCGTTGAGCAATTAGACTTGAGAGTAAAAGAAAACACACAGGAAACAGGAAAGGAGAGAGAACATTCAACGCATGTTAATCAAGGACTTGGCCCCAGGTAAATTTCATTCTCGATACATCTACTACGATACACCAAAAACAGTATTAAATAAATCCACACATTCAATAATATTCCTCTATACCCCACTTCGTCATCGCTCCCGTCGAGACTCTCAGGTGTCTTGAATTTTGCATGCATAAACTTCACCTGAATTTGGAATTAAAACTCCCAAATCTTTCGCCGCTTCTCTCGGCGTTGTTCACGGTACCGTTCACGAATCGAGTGAAATTTGCATTCTTACCTGTCGTTGTAAAAACAATTGCTGTTCGTCCAGCGAAGAGAACGCACGGGGGGCCAGCGTGGTCCACCGACGACAACGCCGTTTCTCCTCACACGGGTCCGGCGTCCACGTCGAGGCCGTCACGCGGTGCTGAGCTGCCCTCTGGCGGGAACAGCCAATCACAGCTTGGCTCGCAGCCACATTGACTCCATCGCGCCCCCGTTCGGCGCACATCCAACACTTTGCTCAACTCATCTCCCCTCCTCTGCACGTCCCAAGTGAATTCGTCCGCTTGTGGACCTTTTCCTACCCTCTGGACAAAGAATTGCACCTTTGATGTAACATTTATTAGCCTCGTTAGAGGGGTAGATTAAATACGTCATCATACATTTACCTGCGGACATTAAAAAAAAAAATCATAAAAAAATAATTCGTAATTAAATGTGTTTTTTTTTTTTTTTAAAGTGGTCATTCTGAAGGTCGTTTTACTGACCATTGCTCAGAAGGCCCTTTAAGGGTGCTTATGCTCGAGGCGGCACTGGACGGCACGTGAAGCTGGGCTAGTGAGGGCTCGGTGGCGGACGATTCAACGCCGGCAACCACGTAGAAAATTGGCGGATAATGCGGCATGGCGCGCATAAGGCTTTCCCCTAGAGCTCTCGTTAGCATGAGAATAGCCTCGCGTGTTTACTTGTCGCCATCGCCATGTTTTAGCCCCTCGGCCGACCGGAAGTGAGGGCAGTCCCCGTGCGCACGCCACCCTCGGTCGGTGAAGAGACAAAAACTTTGCCCTCGCTCACCCTACTTTTACTTTACCTATCCCAGGGCGACAGGACCAGAAGAACAAGGTGTAACAAGAAAAAGAATTCATGAGAAAATTCTTTTAACAAGATGCACTTTGTTTTTGTTCGGGTGTCGATGCATTTGCAATCCCAAAACGGGTTAATGAAAAAAAGGGTCGGGAGGTGAGAAGACCAGAGATGATCTGGTTACAAATAAATAAAGAGGTTGCATAAAAAACAAATCGATTACTCATGCGAAAAAATGCGAGAATTATGTGACGCTAACTAGCTGGTTTTATGCAGTTAAAAGTGCAACTTTATCACGTTTCTCGCTTCTAAGTGTCCCCACGGGAGAACGCAGTGGGGGGCTATCAAGATGTGCAACCTGGATAATAAGACCGACAGCATTCCTACAGGTGTGGGGGTGGTGATAAGCAGCTGTCACTCACCTACAGCCGTGAATAACACGGTTCAGGTGTCTTGTAAGCTTGTAAAATTAAACTAAAATCTGAATGTTTGTAATAAGGTGTAATTTAAGAGGTGCTACTTAATTTATTATGCAAACAGCACTCGTGCATCCACTATGACCAACTACTAATTTACATGTTTGAAAAACGTGACCGAGAATTTCAATTTAAAAAAAAAAAAAGAATTAATAATAATAAAAAAAAAAAAAAATGAAAACACGAATTAAAAGAGGAAATTGTTTTTCCTTTGCGGTTTTCCTTCTGTGTAGCGTCTTTCGTCGTCTCCACAATTGGTTCTTGAGCTGTTTAATCCTGTTGACTTAAGAAAATAATCTGCTATGTTGCCGATTACGGATTACTCGACCCAAAAGTGTTTGGTAGAGATTATAGAGAAAGCAGGAAAAGAAAAAGGAGCGCAAAGAGGCGCAATCAAAACAGAAACACCTCTTGATTCAAGTTCTGTACCCAGTACCCTCTCTCGCCTCGCTCGCCTCCTGCAGTCCAGCCACACAACAAGTGACCGGTCCCATGATGCACTAGACGATTTATAAGTGCAGTCAGTGATGCACTGTTCCGTTTCATAGCCTTTCCCGGAAGTCGAACGTTGCACATGTTCAGCAAAAGACAAGTTTCTTCCTTCCTTCCTTCCTCGTGCCATTCATCTCGAGAGCGACAGTTATCGTGTTTTGTTGTCTTACAAATTACTCTAACATTAATCCGTCGTGCACACCACTTTAAATTGTTGTTGTACTAAATTATTTGACCGATTCGTTTCTCTGACATAAACTCACACGGCAACACTCTTCGCGACTCTCTTTCTCTCCCCCTCCACGCCCAACCAGATCTTTGTCCCGTGTGGACAGAGGGGGCAGAAAGGCCAGCGACCCGGGGTTTCACGGTTCACCAATTTAATTTAAGAACGTGAAAATGACAAAAGATTCGTTAAAACCGTCTCCTTCAAAATAACGATGCAAGAAAGTTATTAAAGTTATTAACATTTTATTCTTTTTTTATTTACGTTTAGAATTTCATATAAGATTAAAAATTTGAAATATTTATTATATGTGGTTATTTTTAATTTATCGTATTTTTATTTATAGTTTAGTGCGATAATTGATACTGTGCAAAATTCTAAATATTCTCTTGACGCTTGCAGCGATGGTGTGACAATGATGGTAATGAGAGATAATGATTCTTTCGCTACACACACACATTCTGTTGTATCCATGACACCTCCCTGTCCCTGTTAGTGGTGGCAACCCCTACAGAGTTGCCTCCTCTCCAATTTGGCCTCGCAAATAGAACCTTGGGTTGTGCGGCCCAGTGGGGTGCCCCTGAAACTCCCTTCTTTTTCCTTTTCTCACCCCTACCAGTGCTAAAATTGGCCAATTATCTCGCTTTTGAAAATGTCGCTATCTTTAACGTCCTTTCGACTCGAATGAATATACGACTGATTAGTCGACCGTTGCATTTTTCTGCTTTTTACACAAAACTAAAAAAAAAACTATGGCCGTTGACCACATTGTAGTAAATGGGCAGTTTAGCATAGGAAGTTTATATTTCTCGAGGGCGTTGGTCACCCCTGGCTGAGAGAAAAACCGCTTCCGTCAATTTTGGTTAATCCTTTAACACCTAATACAATTAGTCAAAATAAAAAACAAACTCAAGCTGCACCTCACTAATAGCAACAAACAGCAGTTCCTCATGCTATTACTTTTTTTTTTATTTTTCATGCATACGTCACGTCACTCATTTCAGTCGACATGTAGAGGGCACCCTTATCACTTGCCACCACTGCTGTCATGGCGGCCATTCACATGACAGCCCCCTACCCATCCCAAACTCGCAGCAAAAGACGCGCTGATGAATGCGCATGTTGTTTCCTGTGGAGAAGCACGTGATACTCATTCCTGAATTTATTCCGGATGACTTTGCCCTATTACACCTCATTTCCTCCATAAAACATTATCACACATCAGCCACAACCACTTGGAAATCAAAAATAAAACAATTTAAATTGATATGTCTGCTCTCGCTTTTCCTTTCATTTACCTATAAGTCATCATTAACTCCAGGTAACCCCACGTCTATTGAATGTGAGCAGGCGTATCGCTGATGGCAACTGCCTCCCGGGGAGTAAAAAGGTCATCCTCAAGCTATAAACGAGGTCAAGTACAGATTGAGATGAGTTAAAAAAAAAAGAAGAAGAAAGATGGTTGCAAAACGATGCGCTTTGGTTAGTGGAAAAAAATGGCTGCAAGATGTCACTTTTTGTTTCTTTGTCGAGGGAAAGATATGAGACGGGAATGAAAGTAAGGAGGGGGAAAAACTGGCAGAAGGGGAGGTGAACAAAAGAGGTCGTTTTTGGTTTTCACGGTGGAGACATTTTTCTGCAATAAAAGCATGTTAAAGTGGTGTTTTGAAAAAATTATATTGCATTAGGTTTTTATATGATTGATTGACTTTTTATCAGATTACTCTAGGCTTAATTGATTGATTTACATCTTGTTGACCCTCTTGTATATTTTAAAAAATGCAAAAAAAGAAATATTTAGCGAATTTAAAAACGTCTTTAGCCAAATGGACCTTTTTATCAGTTTGTGCATCTGCGCCGGATGCAGCTATCAAAAATTATTACAAAAAAAATTATTTAAAAAATCCCACTTTTCGTTCTACTCAAGGTTGTTATTGTTACATTATACATTAAAAATCCACCTTCAATTAACTCAGCTGTTACATAATTTGAAGCTGGGAAAAAGTTTTATATCAGAGAGAAGAATCAAAATCATTATCATTTCATTATTCAAAATTGCGGAAGTGACGTCACATAAGGTCAAAGGTCAAGAAATATCTGTTGCATGTTTTTTCTTTTAATCTTTTTATAGTTTAAACAAATTAAAATTTTGATTTAAAATAAAGCTCTTGCCCTTTCGTTCTCATCACGTGACAAATTCCAAGATTTCTTCACGCTTGACCACTCTTCGGTAAGAACTCACGTAAGAAAAATACCTCTTTTAGCTGCGGTTCGCAGCCCCACTCACCTGAACATTTCGCAGATGGCTCATTAATGTGATTGCAACGCAGATAACGTCAAGTTGAACAACTCAAAAAAAGAACTCACTAAATAAATTATTCAAAACCGATCGCGAGACTGTCGTCAATTTTTTTTCAACAACGTCTATTTATTTGTTCTTATTTCACTTTAGTTTTTACATGGTACATCTAACTTTAATTACAACAAGAGAAGAACATTAATATAGGTAACGCACGTGACCCGCTTCTAATATTACCAACTGCGTTTCGCTCAACACGGGCACTTTGACGGCGATCAGGTGACTAATTGCATCAAGCTCTCAACAACAGTGGCAATGGAGAGAAGAGTGGGGAGATGAGGTTGGCACGGGGGTGGGGGTGGGATATAAGGGCTATGCGTAGAATGAATTCCCCTCGTGCTCTTCTTGCCATGGGACAATGGCGGTGTTCCGAGTACGCCCTCGGTGGTTCTCAATAGGTTTGGTGAGAGAGCCCATCTGCTGCGCCGGCCACAGAAGACAATAGCGCCCTCTGGCGAGCTACGAGGGTGGAGTGGGAGAGTGAGAGGGGATAGTGTGGGTTGTAGAGGACTTGATAACTCTCATTGGCCTATATATCAGCCACACACTTGAGGTGCCAACAAAACATTACATTAAAGCAAAAAAAAAATTAATAATAATGAAACAGGTAGATAAATGATTCACCTGTGTAAATGACGGATGTGGCTTTTAGAAGTGAAAAAAAAAATGTTCTATTGTTTTAGTACGCTGAAAATAGTGTTGTTGTTATATACGGAACGAGGAAAACGACAGAACGGAATAAATATAAAACAAATGTAAATGGTTTTTATGTTTGTCTATGTAGTTGATTACTTTGCGCCAAAGGGTTCATTTCCACGCCAAGATAGTCAGAGAGCAAAAGCATGAGTTTGGACGGAAGTGATGCATATTTCGGACAAACGATTGTATGCAGATGAGCAAGTGTGAGGAAAAATGAGAACTGGTTGCCTTTGGGCTCGAAGAAAAAGAAATGTGCAATTATAAACACTGTTCTCTTGATTAATTCAACGATAATTGTGGAGTTTAAACAAACGTTTACAAAGTTTCAAAGTATATATTACTTATCTGTATAATTTAGATGAATTTCAGTAATAAAGCCTTAATCTCTCAATTTAATCTCGTCTTACTTCTTGAAAACTTGTAAGTTATAATTATACGTAAGACTATAAATTCAAACTTTCAATTCCCAAAAGTGGAGAGGATGAATTCATCATATAATGTCACTATTACCGGTCGGTACCCGTGTGACAGATGCGAAGCCGAAAGCGGAAAGTGAACGTGCACGAGACGCGAGATTGATGAACTGGCGCCACGCGTTGACAGCGTTTGCCTCGTCCAGTAGCCACGTGTCACTCTTTCCGCATCTAATTTCCCGCGCACGCGGCTAATATCTCCCCTCCCTCATCCTCTAGCAATCTATTACATTAATATTAAACCAATCACAGATTAAAAGTGAGATGCATTTCAGTCTTATTAGAAACCCTCCTTATTTACTCGACGTCGACAAGAGCCAATTAATCCAAGATTTGGATTTGGATGGGTCAAGACGGAGTCGAGACGAGGGATGGATGAAATACAAGGAAAATTGGCACTAACAAGCTCGTCTTATCCGTCCTTTCATGTGGTAGACCCTCGAGGTTCGGATTCATCTGTTTGATTAGTTCAATAAATCAAAATACTGTATACTTTTACCCTGATTGCTGTACACTGATCCTGAAAGCATTGCAGTGCAGTGCCACATCTACTTTTATTTTAATTTTTTTTTTTTTTTTTAAATACAAAACAAAATAACTTTTTTGAAAAACATTGGTTCTTTGATACAGCAATAAGCTTAGCAAGATCGAACATAAGATCTTTCACCTCGCGTACTCTCTTTTCACCATTTACGTATGAAAAACCAATCCGAATAAAGAAGAAATTTTTCTTTCTGTGTCCCCATTGGTTCCTCTTTTATCAGGCATTGGAGCAGAATCAGCAGAACCGCGCTTCTATCGAAAGATGGCGGGAAAAACAGCAGCTGACGACGACTATGAATTCAAAGTTGCTTCTCACTCACTTTAGATTTGCATATAATCTCAAACTCACTACAGTGAAAATAAACTCTCGAAGCTTTATTGCGTTATCAACACTTTTTTTTTCCACAGATCCGTAATTTATTCGTAATTTAGCTTATTTCAAACAAAATTACCCTTTCGTTTTATTACTTTGCAAGGTCATTCCAATAACATCAGCGGTGAACGCGGGAAGGTTGACCTAGAGGTTAATCTTTCACTCCTACTCCTCCTACTCTCATCTCGTTGCCATTGGAAACATCGCGCAAGAGATCACGGCTCGTGCACTCGACCGAGAACGCTCTTCAAATCGATTCTCAAGGTGTGATTGAAACTTAGGCCCGAAGCGCATAAACACTGAAACATAATGGAAAATTGATCAAATGATCAAAGAAGATTAAAATGAAAAAATTCAATCCAACCTAAAGACTTTAAAAAAAAATTGTGACCTTTATTTTCTAGAAAAAAAAATTATTTTCTTATAAATCGTAATACAACTGATGAAGTCTTCGGGTTTACAGGTGCAAGGTGACTAATTGAAAAAGTATCCCAGGCATGTACGGTGGAGCAAGGTGTTTGATTTATGAGATATACACCTGGTGGACTCGCAACTAACGCAATACCGAAAAAAGTAGTGAGACGCATGCGCCGACTTTTATTTTTTGTATTATTTTTTTTTTTTTTTAGATGTGAGTTTGTGTGAATTTGAACCAGGAGAAACAGCGACCTCCTAGGGTTGTCGGAATGCTGATAGTATTGAAGGTTATAACCTGTGAAAGTCATACTATAAATATGATATTACAATTTCCAAGTTCTGCCACTGCTGACTGGAAAATCTTAAGATGTGTATAGCGAATTTTGGGTGATGAACACCTGCTGAGTTACAAAATTATCTAAAACTAGTTTTTTATTCATGCAAGGTCGCATCTATTTTTAAACTAATAATATCAAAATGTTCCTTGTTTTTTTTTTTTTGAAGTTTTTTTTCACACCATAAACTTAAGCACCCGTAGAAAAAAATTACTTATTATACAGGAAAAAAGTCCTTTTATCGCCCCTACAATTAATAAAAAAAGATTAAAGTAATTTTTAAAGAGAGCGCAAACTATGACAGACATTTATGTGACTTTTACAGTCGTTTTGTGTGAATCACACTAAAAAAAAAAAACTTTTTATTCGAATTATACAAACTCTTAAAAATTCCTTTTCAATTAAATTCCCAGTTCAGTCACGCTTTTTTTCTCCACAAAAAAAAAATTTGTCGCGGGAATTATCACAGTCATTTCCCCTCCTATTCTTAAGATTCTGTGCGTGACTAGATTCAACTTCGACTCGAGTTCAAGACAGACCTAAGATTCTAAGGTCTTTTTGCACGTGTGTCCGAACCCACATCATCTAATCACGTTATTGTCCGTCGAACAAGTACGAAATACATTTTATGTGGATTTTTTTTTTTAAACTATACCATTTTCTCCCTGCTTTAATCCAAAATCTCTCGTGGTATGTCCGTCGTCTGCAATGGTTCTTCCTCTTCAATGCATCGTAATCCGAAATTCGACTATAGAAAACTCTGACAGACGCCGTTTCGTGATGCGAACTTAACACGATTTTCATTGAAATCCAAAAACCAAATCTTATATAAAAAAAAAAAAAAAATTTTGGTTCAATTTTTATTTTAAAACTGTTTCAGTGTTATCGTAAAGTATAAATTTAAAAAAATAAAATTCAAATTACAGCAAAAAGAGATCTCAAAAAATGTGCGTGAGTTTAAGGACCCATTACCCGTTGAATTCATTATCCTGTTTGACATTTATACTGCATTCACGCATGCGTTCCTCTTGAAATGAGGCTCTGATGAGAGACCTAACTTGCCTGCTTCCTAATAATTAACGCAGTTTGGCGGAAAGAAAGGAAAAAAAAATTTTAAAAAAAGGTAAACTCAAGCCAGAGGATGTTCGTCCACGCCCACAGCCTCGAGGTACGCCTGGCTCCACGCTGTCTGCCAGGTAGAAAGGTAAATGAGTTCCTTTTAGATTTACACCCGTTATAAGAAGACGCACGAAGCGTCCCGACACCGGTAGCATAAGAATATGCGAATTATAAAAAGAGTGTTACTTAACTACGAATAAAATACTTTCTTAATCTTCCAAGTGCAGCAGCAGCAAATAATTATGTTGTAGTAAAATTCCAAACTATTCTTAATTACATCTCAATGTATATGGACTTTAAAATATGCTTAAAAAGAGCATTGACGCTACTGCTCATTTACATAATGTTTTTAATAGCAATTATGTCTGGAATTAAATTATTACTTTTGCAAATTATAGGGACTTTTGGAGACAGGGATTTTTAAATGTTATAAATTTAATTTTTAAAAACATTTAAATATTTTTTTGATAAATTATAATTATTTAGCAAAGTCAGTAATAATGATATGTTCTGCTGAACTAATAATCAAGTAACTCAAAATAATGCTTTATTTCATGAAAAATCGAATTAATTTCCAACATTCAAGATGACAAACTGATAATTAATGAATTTTATACAACTTCACAAAATGATAAAATTGTACACATAAATTTGCAAATCAGACCCATTTATTTCACATTGAATTCGTGTAGTCCAAGGTCATCATAATAAAAACTTGTCTATGGAGCCTTTTAGTTAAAAGGGGAGAATGAGAAGGAGAAGGGAGAACGAAGATGCCAGAAATTTAAACATCAAAGTCCAACTCACTGGAAATCATTTTGATCATTTGACTATAAAATGAGCACACCTGTGTTAAACCGCACCTGGACTTTGATCAGCACGAAAATATTTTTTTTCTATGTCTGCTGGTCTCTTTTTATTTCATTTGTACATATAACATGACACAGTTTGAATTTGACTTAAAACAGGTTCATTATGACATGAATTCGTAGCAGAATATTTTTACTTTCTGTGTCCTTTTTTTTTAGATTTTATATTACAGAAATTGAGAAATATTCCCAAGCTACTTATACAACATGCCGTGTACGGTATTGATGTTAATATTGAAGTGAGAAAGAGGAAGGTGCAAGACAATTAATTACAAGACATGAAAAATGATGAGGAGGACGGAGAGATCAATTTTTAATGTTTTTACTAAATTAAAACAAAAGATGGCAATATACCTATAATACAAAAATTGACCACGAATTAAGATATTTAGATTTTTCTTTTGTAAATGGACTATAACTACTGTGTTTTTTGTATATAAACTTTCAAATATCACCGTATGACAACGCTTCGATCATTTATGCGAGCAACAAACAACAGATGGCCACATTCATTTGTGCAAAGAAACATAAATTAGCAATATTAGAAGAGAGAAAAAAAAATCTTTGGCAAATTCTAAATTTTTAGTCATAAAATTATATTTAAATAAATTCAATTTGTAACCTACTATAAATATCCTATAACCATAAAATATAAATCTATAGTAATAATTATAATTATTTAATTAAAAAAATAATTACGGTACCGGTAGTTGTTAAATTAAAAAATTTAAAATTACAACCCACACTGTTAGTTCAATACCACACGAGGAAATATTTTAAAAAAAAGAACAAAACATTTACAATAACAGCACGTATTTGAGTAATATTTGCATTGAAATCTTTGAGACAAAAAGACACAATCTACATTTAAGGCAATTTTACCTGCATGTTAAACAAATCAAAAGTCAGATCAAAGAAAACTGTAATCGAAAAGCACCATTTCTTGCAAAGGGTTTAAATATGACACTATAGAAAAAACATTCTAGAAAAAAAAATACAAAGAAAACTCAAAATTGTCCTTAATTTATAATATAATACAAACAATATTATCACTTTTAACTCACAATTCAATTTAATCAAAGGTCATAGGCGGCAGCCCCCAAAGAGCATCGCTCAGAGACCATCAGACGATGATCATGTTGCTAAGTAACCATCACAAATTACCAAGCAACGCAAAATAATCAGATTGGTCCGGGCTCATTAATTAGAGTCAAGTGAGGGGGTCTTTTCTAACGTACTTGAAGCTCAGTTGGGCTCTCGAGGCAATTGTAATCAATATTTACAAAATCTCATTGACACAACCACAGAAGTGCAAATTGATGCACCATTTTGTCTGACATGTTTAAACGAGATCTTTTCATTTCTTCTTCTAAAATGAGCATGCAACATGAGTAAATAACTCCAAAAGAAAACAATATATATGTAATAATTATTAACAGAGGTAAAATCAAGATAAATCAATAATAATAGTAATAATATTATTAATAAAACAATAAAATCTTTCTCTTCTTTGCATCTATTTTTTTTTTTTTTAGGTTAGTTTAGAATATAAGTAACAATCTACTTAACACAGTAAAATGTCTAAAACATTTTTCGTCCTTCAACATCCTGAAGTGATGATGTTGGATATGTCCACTTTTTTTTTGCTCTTCCTAAGACACAAAGTTTCTTCCTTTGTAAAGTTTACACAATGAGTACATCAATAGTTTAGATGAAAAAGTATTATTTTTGTTTTATTAGTGATTTTTTTATTTTATTTATTTACTTACTTACTTATTTATTTATTTATTTAATTAATTTTTTTGTTTATTAAATTTTTTATTTTAAATTTATTCACTTTTCTACTGAAGCACACAATTCCTATCTTGTTGAGTGTGCTGACTCTCCAAAGCATTAACCATCGATGTTTTCCTAACATTTTCAGCAATTTTATCGTCCAATTCAATTCTGGAAAACAGAAATATAGAAAAAATATAAGAATACAGTAGTTGGTAATAAATTACAAAACAAAAGAAAAAAATAAAAATAAAAAAGTGGAATTTCCTGTAATCATTTAGAATTATTTTAATTACATTGTACAACAAGCATTTTAAAAGATTGCGCTTTACACACTGAACACTAAACAAAATCTATAACGTCCACTTAGATAAAAATAAAGAACATCATTAAAAATTTTAAATTAAAAGAAAATTACGCAATCTGCAGGTTTGTGTGTGGTTGCGTGACCAATTACGTATCTTTTTGTGATGCATTTAATCGAGAATTTTTCATTTTACAAACGGCATTTATCCACGTTAAATTGAAAAATTTCCCTTTTCAACAAATCGTAATTGTTTCTTTTACAAAACTGACATAAAATCCAAGCATTAATTTGTTAAATTCTTTTTGCAACTAAACGCAACGATGCGCTTAGTCATCTGCCACATTGACTTAGAGACTGCTATAGTTACAAGTCTTTATTTTACGGTTCTTTTGATCAAAACTCACGCTATTCTATCATTAACCAACAATCTGTCAACGGATGTAAAATCACTCAAGCATTCATTATTAGATGTTTACGTGAAAGAATTTAATGAATTCTCACTTCTTAATGATAATTTCTTTTTACCACTAGAAAATTAAAATTTCACACCTCAAACTCCCTTTTTTCAACCTTCATTTTGCAAATTCCCAACCTCAAAACCAAAATATTAAATAAATACGACATTGCGGATTCGCAGTTGGTTTTTGCGACCGTTAAGCGGAGAAGTTGCGCCCCTAAAACTAATGACATAATGTGCATTTATAATTAATTTCACTTATTGCAAGAATTTTCTCGCCTATTAGCACTTGATTCAATACTCGTCGAGGTTCCGCCGACATAATGGACTTAACAAGAGAGCACGTAAGAAAATTTCAAAGTCGCACTGATCAAGTAGACACAGTTAAAAGAAGCCGACCGACCACACACAAGGGGGCCTTTTCAAATGGACTCACGCGGTGGTTGGGATGCTGCAGCGAAATGACAGCCATCGACCGCCAAAACAACGTCGTGAATCCCCAGCGAGATGAACTTTTTCACCTTAGAAAAAAAAACCCGGTTGGCCGTCGTGCACTAACCACTTGTGGATTGAATATCACCTAAGTGCCTCTTGCCAGTGGATGGGGCTGTGGCTGACACCTGCCATCGCACATCGCTGATGGAAGCCACTAAAGCGGCGCTTTTATACTGTCTGTCAAAAAAATGACGGGCTCGCCACCGAGACCGACGAGCAGGTGAGGCGCGCGTCCCGCCGCACGCCTCCATTTCGACCACACGGAACGTTGGTATGCGAATATGCGATGAGCACAAAGCTAGTCAAGGTCACGGACGAAGATGACCCCGTCGTCTTATCCGAGAGTGGCTTGACTGACTGACAAAACAAGTCGGCAACACCCGAATAGAATTTCAACTATTTGCAACATCAGACATCTCTCAAAATATTATTTTTTTCTTGAAAAATATAAAATTTCGAAAAATTTGGTTCGATTCTTTAACTTAAGAGAGTCAAAAGATAAACATGTGTATTGAGGAGACCAAAAAGTTTAAAAAAAAAATTCAAACTTTAGGCTCCCCTTGAAAACATCCCTTGAAATATAATCGATCATTGGGGTACGTCCAGATGGCAATAGAACTATTGTCCACCGTCTCTCGGAGGTCTTCATCACCGCCATCCGATTGTGCAAATGCAGCGAAGCGTCGACCCTCTCTTTGCCCTATCTCTAATGAATTGACATGGGATATAAAAAGAGGAGTGGTTTTAGCAGTACTTGACACTTAATCACCGTTAGGGGAGTTGGATTAATTATCTTTTAAGGTGGCTAAACACGCTCAACACGTGGACGGAAGGAAAATATCAAAATTGCATGTCCAGATAATTTCCCCTTATTTTCATTTTCAATTTACAGTGTTAAATGAATTCGAAGAATTCAATCTCCCAATCTTTTTAACATCTATTTTTTTTTCTTTAAATAAAAAAAAAATAAATAAAGTGTTAGTGCCGTGTTCGCTCTCCACAAGATGTAATGAATGTTATAGTGCGCACACCTGAGGCTTGCTTGGGGGTCCCTTGTGGTTCGCGGTTCCCTTTCTTACACAGCACAGGCCACCAAGGCAAAAAGGGAGATGACGAATGCGGGTGGAGGTCAGAACGATGCCCTTATGCAATACAATCTTGGGAGGGGGAAGTCACCGGACAAAAACGCGACTAAAGACTCACGAAAGTCGAGAGGGCAAAAACAGCAAAAACGCCATTCGGTCACTATAGGCACCTGTATTGGGAAAGAGCTAACGAATAGCGCCACGTGTGGTCAGTGTAATAAAATATGCTCGAGAAGAAAAGAAACCCCGGAAAAAGAAGAAAAAAATTGAGACGCGCATCTGTCTTATTTGTGTGAAGAATTGTGTTCGAATGACAGAGCCGCGTGAATTTATCACCCGCATATATCGTGTTCACGACGACACTTGCGGGGATAAAACACAATTAGCTTACCTTTGTCCAGTGCATTTCTTACATACCTCTTTATCATTATCATTTT
Source organism: Geophilus truncorum (assembly GCA_034695745.1). Classification (NCBI taxonomy): domain Eukaryota; kingdom Metazoa; phylum Arthropoda; class Chilopoda; order Geophilomorpha; family Geophilidae; genus Geophilus; species Geophilus truncorum. The sequence continues at coordinate 27,693 of JAQFZP010000165.1, read as the reverse complement.
TTAAATGTTTGTATAATACAACACTCTGCGAAAATTAATAGTATTTTTTTCTTCACTAAAGAACAATAGAAAGATTTATGTAAAATGTCACTCAAATTTCCCCTCACCTGCTTAAAACACGTATCACTTACCTGTATCTACAACAAGGTCAGATGTAAATCAGATTAATACTATGATGCATGTCAAAATTAGACATGCAATAATTAAACAAAAAAAATCACTTATTTAACTAGATGAAAGATGAAACTAAAAAAAAATTGTGAAATAAAAATGAAGTCACCTTTCCACCTCTTTTAACACTTAAAAAGGCCCACCCACAGATTAGACTAAAAACGATAGTCATAACACGGAGAAAACCTTCAACAAATTCGAGTTAACTCTTGATTTACGATGTGCAGCCTTGATTTATGACGCTCGAGCATCTCGTTTCCACACGACTCCTCATTACTATTATGTCCTCATTTTCTTGTACAGAATAGAGATTCCCCACCGTCTTGGCTGCATTTGCCACGACCGCAAACTCCGCCCTACATAACCAACAAGACCCCCCACACTAGCATTCGCTAACTCTGCCTTCACTCCCCCTTTTTTTTCGCAAAACCCCCTCGACTTGCCACCACACCCCCGCCGAGCAACAAGGTCGGGCAGAGAAGGCCACCCTAATCAATGTGCGGGGTCAAAACGAGAGCATTCCGATCATTCCGGGGGTTAACCTTTGAGAGACATAATTAAAGGGTTGTTGGTGACGTAAAATAAAATGACATTGACATAATTCGAGTGATATTTGCTGAGTTTAAAAAAATACTAAAAAAAGTACTAAAATATAAAATTCAATAAATTTCTAATATTAATTATTCATATAATTTTTATTGATAGAAATTTGCTGCAAAATAAATTTTTCTGCAACATTTATTTTTAAAATTTTGCAGTAACACTTGGAGTGATAATTGGAGTGATATTTGCTGAGTTTAAAAAATACTAAAAAAAAGTACTAAAATATAAAATTTTATCAATTTCTAATGTTAATTATTATTATAATTTTTATCAATAAAAATCAATAAAAATTTTTGCAGTAAGACTTGTTTTTAAAAAATGCGCCACTAATATACGGTCATATCACGTTACCCTAAAATATTTAAGGCGAAAATAAATTCACATTTTTGCATAAATTTTCAAAAAAAATAATAAATAATAAAAAAAACAACATTTATTTCGTAAATTTGCAAACTTTGCATTTACTTTCAATCTGGCGTCCTACTAAGCATAAAAATAAATATTAGCAGTCATAAAAAAGAATTAATTTCACACGCCTTCTTTTTCGTGACTAACAGTGATAAATAAATTAACTCTTTTAAAAAATTAACTGGATGATATAATTGTGTTGGAGAAATAATAACGACGCCCACTATAAGTCAATTGTCATCTCGTCCGTCGTAAATGATTAAAGGAGCAAGGCAAGTCTAACGAGAACCTTGTTCTCTCGTTGCCATAAATCTGTGTGCACATGGGTCGCAACGCGGGTGTTTGCACACCATCACGACCGAGAAAACTCGCTTAATAAATTTTTATATTGTCCGAATGCGAGAGCAACACTGATTACATTTTATGGCGTCAGTTAGAGGGTGGGCCAGCGTCGTTGACAGTCGCACAAGAGATAAGCGATGAGTCGAAGCCCAATCTAAATTCGCACCTTCCTTTTACGGGTGGAAGAGTGATTATTTATGCACTTGGATTCATTCCAAAGAAGCTAAAAACAAAAAACGTTCAACCCGCTGTTAATTTGAATACTTAGTCTAGTTTAGATAATGATATTCACGAGCACATTAAACATGACTATCACCGGCATCTTGCTTATTTTATTGTTTTCGTCTGAGTACGCAAGCGTACTTCCGACTGTCGAATGAAGACAGAAAAGAAAGAAAGGAACAATTTTTTTTAAATGGAAAACTAGCCAATTTTCACGCACTTTGCCCATCATGCAATAATCATGATTAACTACACGACATGCTCTGTCACTCAAAAATGATGTTCGTTAACATTCATCACGCGGAGTAAACAACGAAATGGATATATATTGTAACCAACACGCAGACTTATATAAAACAATTATTCATTAAAAAAATATACAATACAAACCAAACTTACCCTTTTTCTTGGTTATCGAGATGTTGCACCAATTCGTCCCTTTTATTCACAACCATAATCAGTTCATCCAGGAGTAACTTCTCTCTTTCTTTCATCGCTTCAGTCTTCTGCCAGTCTGAGATAAACAAAAAAAATATTCACATTTTCGGTACATCCTTGAACACAACAACACAAAACACGCTGTACGTTGGAAGCAATGCAAAACGTTAAATCACGGCGTTCATTTGCAAAAACTCTCTCTCCCGTTACCATTGGCGTTGTACCACTGACTGCAAACTCTTCCCATGCCAGACCCTTTATATATGTAACGGAGAAAAGCCCCAGCTAAGGGGCTTGTACCTAATTTTCGTTAAGAAGTGCACCAATCCTGATTTATCGTTGGACGATGCTTTAATAAAATAAGCAGTTTAAATGTGAGTCGGATCAGAAGAGGAGATCTGCCGTTTCCTCTTTCTCTCTCTCGCTTTGCACATAACCCTCTTGCAAGATTACAATGTTCTTAGTGTAATGCTATTTCAAACTATTGGCACAACAAGTTAACGGGGAAAAAAAGTATATGTAGAACTAAAATAGCAAAACAAAGCTGTCATCGAGAGTAAAAAAAAAAAGAAGAAAAAAAAATTCATTTCAAAGAAGATTTGCTCGATTGAAAAGAAAGAAAGAAATGTGTAATGAGGAGGATTGAGAAGCTGCCTCGCAAAATCCGTGAGCAAAAAGAATGAGGTAGAGTTTTCACGGAGCTGTTTGAAGCGAGTAATCATCTTAAGGAATTCAATTGCAGCTATTGACTGCTGTGAAACGCGTGTACAGGTAGCTACGGAAAGCAGGGTGGGGTTAGGAAAGGAAAGAGGAGGGAAAAGAAGAGAAAGAGGAGGTAGAGAGGTGGAGAAAAGAGAAATCTTAGGAGAAAAGCAAAAGCAGGGAGTGCATGAAGTGGCAGCCGGATTACGCTTAGGACTCGAGTCGAACTGACGTTGATCCTCGAGGCCAGTGAATGCACCGTTCCAAGAAAAGAAATCGAATATTGCGTTCCTCGAGGATCAATGGACGACCTGAGTGTTTACGAGAAAACTTATTTTTCTCGAGTTTCGTAAACAGTTGAAAACTGTTTTTATTTATTCTGCTTTCAATTTGCATTTCGTCGTGTGGGTTTGAGAAAATAAGGTTAAAAGGTGAAAAACTTTGCTCCATTTCATGTCAAACTGCTCCTATAGGACCATATTTTCATCATACACCTACACGCGCAAAGGCGTTGTCCAACCCACTCAGGTTAAGATGACGCTGCAAGTGTAAATTAGCGACTTTTTTTTTTCTAAATTTTTTCAATTTTTTTAATTCTTCACACGTTGAAAGTAAACTATCCTACGAGCAAAGGAAATAAATTTTAAGATTTGTATAACCATCTGAGAAAAATGTGGCATTTTATGCTTCTGCAATACAATCAACAATTATTAGTGACGTCATTAATTATTTTTACCAATAAAATATTACGACAAAATATTTAAATATCTTCATTTAAATAATAATAAAAAAAAAAACCACTCGTAAATAAACCTTATTTTATTCTCCTTCAGTTTACCACATGACTAAACTTTAAATTTACTAAAAATAATATTCTGTGCGCCTCGCAAAATGAGTGCCGTTTCTAATTTATAAACTCATCCCAGCATACCAAATAGAATCTCAAAATTCTAAAACTGACACATTTACATTTCCGATGAATTATTTATGATCTGAGGAGTAGTGAATACGGTCTGGCAACTTCTGACTCCAGCATCACACACGTGACGTTAGAAGGTCGACGTGGTAAGAGAAACAACAACAACATAAGAGAAAATACACAAATTCTTTTTTTTTTGTTGCACGTGCCACGCAATTTGATGAGGTCTCCAGAGAGTGACTCCAACTGCTGACAACAGATTGGAATCTAAGGGAGGGCAGAAGCAGCAAGAGACGAGTGGAGAATGAAGCAAGGGGGAGGAGGCTCATTAGAGAAACCAGCACAAATCTACACTAACAACCCGAGTTGAGAGACAAGAGACAGGGGTGCGCGGGAGGAGGGAAGTTTAAGGAGAAAAAAAGGGAAAAAAGTGGTGTACCCAATTAAAAGTGGTTTTCTAAATATACAAAAGAAATTGACAGTTTCAACATTGTATTATATCAAAACTATTGTAGATATTGACATTTACTTTACTGTACATGAGTTTGTAGAGAGACTGAAAACGTTTTTTCCCCCCATATGCAAAGATGACGTCGGCTATGATATCAGCCATCATATGACCAGCAAGTCAAAATAACTGTAAATGCTGTTGAGAAAGCTGTTTTCAACAAAAAAAAATTCTGCCTCGTTCATTGGCCACCACAAAGCTGAGATTTAACACAATATGATTTTTTTCTAGTGGGGATTCATCAAAGATCAAGTTTTGCCTCGATATATGGCATGTAACCCAAACTGCACACATTGAGCATCTTTAATTACTTGTAAAAAAAACTTTTTAAGTTTCTCTACAAGCTCATGTAAAGTAAATGTTAATATCTTTGATGTAATACAATGTTGAAACTGTAAATTTCTTTTGTAATCATCCTGTGTTCTTTATTACGACTGATTGATTTGTTTTTTAATTAAATGCAGACGAGAAGAAAAGAAAGAGAAATTAAAGTTTGCCAGTTTCGTTTTCGGTTCTAAGAACTTTATTGGATTCTCATTTAAAAGTGGGTAGGATTAGTAATCTGCTCTTCACAAGTGATGAATCAGATGGAAAAGCATTGAGAAAGAAAGCAGCAAGAAGAGGGGAAATAATTCAAAATACCCCCTCGTCTACACGATTCTCTTAACACAATGTGAGAACGGAGCCTATCTATTACGACCAGAGCCCAGCCATACCATTAGCCAAGAGAATATAATCGGCTTAGAGCGAGAGACAGCAGCATCCAAGTTTTCCCCTTGATGCTTACGACAAGAGAGGAGAAGAGAAAGACAGAATTGCTCCACCTTCCTTCCATCCACAGCCCAAAACTCCACTCCACTCCAAATGATCAGTCGGTGGAAGTTGCTCCCAGGGACAGCGGCACGATGCACGTGCAATTATCTCCCCAACACACAGGTGCCGCTCCAAGCTGATACAGGATTGAAAGGCTTAATAAATGACAAATGAATTTTTGCTCCTTCATTATTATGCCCCCCTTTGCAGTCACAACCGTCGTTTGCTATTACGTCGTAAAACCAATGGCCACAGCACATAGAATTGGTTAAATTGGTCATTCTACTACCTAGTGTTAAAATTTGATGCTGCCATAAAAATCCCTTTTATAAAATTCAAAATTCAATGTAAATTTGCATTCGTTTCTTCAGTCGACGGTGAAGTTCGAAATTTCAACCCAAGACGGCAAAGCACTCAGACCAGTTATTATCGATCCACATTCATTTCTTTGTCCTTTTTTATGCACGCTTTTCCCCTTCATCGGATTTGTTTCCTTTTCTGGTTTTCAGAGCATTAAAAAATGTAAATGCGTTTTGCATTTGTACACAAGTAACGATACGGTATTAATATTTATGTCTGGTCACACCCCAGTCGTTGCTACTATGTGCCAATAAACTTTTACTTACGCTCCGTATTTGTCTTCGTTACGTAAGAGACGTAAGGAAACCCCCATCCCTACGGAGTTAAACCAAAACAACTCATAAATTATTTTGTCCTTCACTAATGCACATTCTACGAGACAACGCAACACTTGCACGGTGCATTACGCGTTGTCTCCTCTATCAGCTTCCCCCGGCTCAACCCCACCCTTCTTATCAATTGGGAAAGTGTGGGGGCGGGGCTCGATGGAGGCGGAGTACTTTCGCAGAGTAGACGAGCCATTAAATCTGTTTTCCTCCGGGAAAGAGAAAGAGAGAGAGAGAGAGAGAGAGAGAGAAAGAGGGTTAAGGGGGAAGAGAAAAATTTCAATTAGCTACCGCTACAGGAGAAGCAGTGCGCTTCAAATTTCTCTCACTAGGGAGCGTGACTGATTAGGGGTTAAAGTCGTGCATGTTTGGAGCAAACAAATAAATTTACAACGTTAATGTAAATAACGTCAAATGCGCAATTGAATGGAAAACGATCTTAGGTTTTTCTTTCTTTCGTTCTTAAGTTGAAAAACTCTTTTCTTCGTGTTGAATAAAATAAAGAGCAAGTCTTCTTATGAATAATAATAACAGCTTAGCTCCCCATCTTTTAAAAAATATTCCCCGTGTAGAAAAAGCGAGAAAAAAATCTCGTGAAAAAAATATCATCTTAACTTTCTCCCCAAACACAAAAATCGATATCGTAATTAAAAAGCCATCAAGAAAAGATCCTTTATGCATAAAAAAATTATAAAAGAGAGACGAAAAATAATAAAAAAAAAAAAAAAAAAGTAAAGTTTTTTTTTTGTTAAAAAAGAAAAAAAAAATTAAGATCAAAGATTTACAACATCTTTTTTCTTATTTTTACTTTATTTTATTATTCGCGACCCCTTAAAAATACACGGTTAAAGAAAAAATGGGATGTTTTTATTAAAGTTTAATAATTTTTTATTTTTCGAGTATGAAAACACCTTTTAAGATTAAAAAAAAAAGTAAAATATTACTTTGCTTAAGTCTGAAATATTCACCACACGCCGACAAGATTTACCCTTTGCTTACTATTTATTATCATGACCTTTCATAGCATTCCAACGTACTTAAAAACTCATTTAAAAACGTAATAAATATTTTTAAAGAAAAGTGAAAATTACCTTCCAGCGCCAGCATTTTTCTCAATTCTCTATTTAGCAGTTCGTATCTCCGTTCCAGATCCATTTCCTTCTCCCTATTCAAGCAGAAATAGAAAAAAAAATCAAAATGTTAATGTTTATTTATTCTCGAGCAAGATTTCTTTGTAACAGGGGCTCAATTGTAAATAAGGGACCACTAATCCCAGGTCTAGTTTCGTGCTCATGATCGTCCATCTATCAAAGGTCAACAGAAATGGTATTAGCAGACAAAGACGCTACTCCATTTAATTCAAGTGAAAAGAGCTTAAACTCAAGCAAAAATATAAATAAAAATCTCGGATATAATCTGGGAAAACAAAGAGACACAAAGATACACAGAGGAAACTTATATCTTAACTTAACAACTCACTCAACCCCTGTATACCCCCAGTACCCATCTAAAAATTTCCAGATTAGAATATAATGTCGTCTCACACCCTAAAGGGCAACTCTTATCCTAAACCAAATACTCAAATAAAGGGCGGGCGGTGATCAAATGTGTAAGCCACACGCAACACTTTGGCGTGTATGGGTCTTTAGAGGATTCATCCTCTGTTTACCCAAGACATCATCCCTCATCCAAATGGCTTTAGGCCAATTGTCACTCTTCAATCCTCCTCAATCCACAAAGTAATTTGCCAATTTTCCTCTCGCTTGCCCTCCTCCCCAATTGGTTAGACAAACAATCGAAAATGGCCTTTTCTACCCCCCTCCCCCCCCAAAACCCACAGAGAAGCCATTTTGGATATTTAAAACCCAAGAAAAGGTATTTTCCAATTGTGCTTCGAGTGTTTTTTAGCATCCAAGCGACTAATCCCTTATTTCAATACGAGAATATGGTCAAATGGGGCGCGAAGGGATGCCACACCTGGGTTTGTAGCCATTCAGTCAAATATGTTGTCAACGCCATGATATCTGCCAATCACGCACATTCACTTAGTGACAAGTTGGCAACGAGAAAGGCCCAATTCTCCTCGAGATACAACAAAATGAATGGCAACTGAGCCACACAAGCGCAGGGGTCTCTACCGGGACACCACAGTTGGGTTGGGAGACCCCTTAGTTCCCCATTACAATCTCCACGGGAAAGACAGGTGGGGTGGGCAAAACCAAACGCCACTGCTTTCTCTTTCTCTCCTTTCAAGAAAAGAAAAGAAAAGAAAGGGTTTCGATTATTGCCCTTTAATTTAGTTCTGATATTTTTTGAAATAAATAATTTTTGTTTTCTTTGCGTTTTGTTTCATTTTTTCAAAGAGGTTTTTGTGGGTGCACGCAGTATGCAATTACTAAGTCCAATCACATTTATGCATGTCAAGCGAGCACCAAATGTGGGAAGGAACAGCAGGAGTTGGAGCCAGTTGAGGGGAAAAGTTGCTGCTTCATGGCAAATTAGGGCACCACATGGGTGCGCTTTTGGGGCCCGACTTTTGTAGACGAACCCTACGTGTTTTGACAAGTTCATTGGCGAAATGCCTCCTTCTCCCTTATGTCAATCTCCTCCCAAGACAACAGTCTCCTTCTTTCCCTTCCTTGGAGATTTCAATAAGAGGAAAAAGGGGTGAGGCGCTCCAACTCGTGACCCATTTTGGAAATTTGAAAAAATTAGCACACGGAATTAATTATGCATTTTCGGTGACGAAGTTGGATGCGCTGCTGGTTTTGGTTTCAAAGGCTTGCACACGGGTCGCGCGGCTCGGCTGTGGCGCGTGCAATCAGGGTGCGGGTGTAAAGAGCGGGAGAAAGGGGACACGCAGCACGGATTTAGCGTACGTCTCATCCGGCTTGGGCTTCGAGGCATTGGGGCAAAGAGATTAGCATTGCCATTTCGAATGACGTGATGCCTCACCCCTGAGTTCCATTAGCATCCACGCGCTGTCTGCGAGGGAACATGAGCAATCAAAACATTTACAAATTAAAGTTGAATTCGCTAATGGAAACGTAACGTGCGCAATCTCACTCGCTTATTTTGCTTTGAATTTATTTATTTATTTATTTATTAGGTCTTTGTGTAAAGTATTTTTATTTTCTTCCGGTAGCAAACAAACAAGCTTTTCCTTTTTCTTTAAACCATTTTCTTTCTTTTTTTTTTTAAAAAAAGAAAAAAGAAAAAATAAGGGGAAGAAAAGTAATATTATTTTTGAAAATTCCAGCAACTGAAAAGGCCACTCCCATTATCAACAAAAAGATCAATTGCCATGGCAACGAAACTGGAAGAGAAAAAATTGTGACAAAAAAAAAAAAAAAAAAAAAAAAAGCAACGACGCAAAAGAAAAAACGAAAGAAAAAAAAATTGAGCATCTTAATTATTTGTAAAAAAAAAAAAAAAAAAAAAAAAACTGTTTGAAAAAATAATAAGTGTAAAAAGAAAACAAAAATCCTTCATCTGTAACGTGATGTAAACAAAATCAAATAACAGAAAAACATTGTGATTGCGAGAAAGGGATTTGATTAATATTTAAGCTTATTACCGATATCCAATTAAAAAATTATAAAACTTAAGAAATAAGCCGTATAATATTGAATCAAAACTCAACAGAGCGACAAATCTCGCATGTTCCTCTTATACCGAGGAATGTAGGAAATGTGATTCCCCTGGTTCTCAGTTATGCCTTCTGCTCGGCTGCATCTCTCGCCCTCGACTGGACCCGCGTACTGTAATCCCCATACATCGGTGGGTTTTGGAAAATTAATTCCAGTAATCCCATACAGCAAAAAGAGTCGGAAAGACCCCCTCCATCAGCTTGTCACCCTCGAATCATCGCTACATGTGGCAACCATGTGAAAAATGAATAAAAAATTATATTTTTCTATTTATTTGACTTTTTCTGACAAAATACGTCAAAATTAATCTCCGAATTGACGTTCGCAACAGGTGAGATTAATGAAATGGATGAAAAATTAATTAATAGACATTCAATTTGCTTTTGTCTCTATTATTGTCAATCCCCTTCGTCAAAAGAGTAACAGCTGGGGGGCACATGAAGCTCTCATCTTACTGGGGGCTTAATTATGGCGTAATCCAGTACGGAATACGCATCATGAAAAATATATTACGTGTAGCCAGCCAAGGAGATTAGCGGTTACTCAAGAAGATTACAACGCACACAAGACAGCGACAAAGAGCACGCATTTGCGCCTCTTTTCGTTCCTTCCTCCCACACCTCAAAAATGTTTATTGTCATTAATAATTTAAATTTGCATAAAGTCCACATTTTGGCAACAATTTCTAGTCGTGAATAATCAATAGAAATAATAATATTTTTTTTAGTTAGTTGCAGAAACGATGTATGTAATCAGAAAGTTTTACCAGTTGCCGCTAGAGGGAAGATATGAATAGAGTAGATGTAGCAGTGATAAGAGTGGAGCACGATATTTAAAAATTTAGTGAAATTTTTTTATGATTAAATTTTAAAATTAATGAAAGAATTAATTACTTAATTAATTACTTACAATATGTTGAGCTGCATATGCCTGCGAATGAGCGCATTTCTTTTATCTAACAAGGTGAACCAAACTTCAGTTAGTTGTTCTTCTTCATCTTCATTGGTCCCTAAATAAACAAAATTAAAATCACTAAACTTAATCTATAAAAATATTTTTATATAATTTTTAACATTTTTGTTGATTTTCCTTAAATAACCAAAAAGAAAAAAATAAACACCAATTATTAAAAGAACGTCATTGAAAAAAATCAAAAAAAATCCATAAATGTTAATATTCAAGGTTGTCGTGAATTATTCAAAGGATTAAAGCTCGTGTCCTATTCCAAGTGTCCTTTGGACTAGTAAATAGTCAGTTCACTCTTTGTCTTTATGAAACCCCTGCTGCCATCTATCGGCAGTGTTAGTTACTAACAACTTTGCGCAGTACTTCGTATTTACCTGTTTCAATAACTTTCCTTAAAATTTTTTCCAATTCTTTCGCTTCCTCATCAATCTGAGTCTGTTCAATTTCCAAGGCTTCAAGTTCTTGTTGGACGTACGAAGAACTTTTTTGAGAAGACTTGAATAATACATAAGTAAGACATAAATATTCAAATCTCTAATTTATAGCAAGATCAAAACTAACTATTCTGTCGACTCCTTCAGGATAATATTTGTCCGATGGTGTTGATGGAGGCGTTGGATTAATTTGAGCTGACGAATGCAAATCTAGATAATTGAACAACAAAATTTACGATTCTTTTCACAGTATTTTTTTTTCTTTAGAACCTTTGTCGGGCGACATTTCTTTAACGTATGATTTAAATGACTCCAACACTGTAGAATGAAGTGAGTTCAAAGAACTAGTCGTCTTTTCTCTTATTGGGGGAGAAGCTTTTCCGTTCCTTTCATTGACTAGACGTCGATCTCCTCCAACATCCTAAAATGTGATAAAATTGCAATCAATGATTCATCAACGTTTGTAACCACTGAATCATATTTACCCGATTGTTTTTGTTGATATCGATGGGTGAATTGAGTATAGGTTTTGTATTAGAATTGAGTTGCGAATCTCCTTGGGAGGTAGATGAATTGTTTCCATTTTCTTGCGTTGCATTTGAATCTAGAAAAATAACCACAAACTATTAAAAAAAATAATAAAAATATACAAATATCAATAGAAAATGTAAGAAGAACATATTTTACATATAAATAATTATAAATAAACAATTTAGTCACAATGCAAGACAGAAAATCAGTGCCAAGAAACAGAAAAAAATAAAAAATCTCAAGTAATACATGCTCACCATATTTCTTGATAAAGTGGTAAAAATTGTATTTTTTAATTCCTAAAAATATAAAAAACAAACAAAAACAAATAATAAAACATAGCAAAACTCAAGCTTAACTAATAAAATTATATTAATAACACAAAATTAAACATTCTAGCATGCATAAAACAAACATTACTTCAGCCACAATTTCTACCTGAGACTGTAAGAGAACTCTGTTTACGTAAAACATTGACAGGTGAAATCGGTGAGGAAGGTGTAGGTGTTCCTGAATTGGACGAGATGGATCCGTTAGATCCTTGTTTAGTTCCTTGACAAGCTTCAGCTATCATCTTTCTTGCCCTTTCACGTAACTGTTTCTGTCTTGCCTCCTCTTCCTACAACACAAAAGTTCAAATTTAATATTTCAGTACATCACAACATTGTTAATAATACAAACCTCACTCAGTTGACGCACGGGTTCGTTTTTCAAGCTACCCCTTTTCGTCTGATTGAGCAGTTGTCTCGCCCTTTCCTTTAATTCTTCGTGCCTCGAAAGCGACCTCTATTAACAACCAGAAAAATTAAATTTAAAAAACATTCAAAAACAATCAAAATCAATCCTTAAAAAAAAAAAAAAAATTATAAAATGAAAATTAAATAATAATAATTAGTAAAATAAAACTACATAAATACAATCTGTTAATATCTACCGTAAGAAAAGGGACAAAGCAATTAAAAATTAAATTCAAATGCTATATTATTGTTAATTTAAAAAAAAAAAAAAAAAAAAAAAGTGAAAAAAATAATAAGAAAATGAAAATAATTGCTCATGATTTAGTGCACCCACCCTGGGCACCTCATGAGATGGTGATTGACTATCCCTGCGGAGTTGTTTAGTAGGGGATATATCAATTATTCCTAGCACCTCGTCAGGAGTCGACTCCAGGCTGTCGTACAACGTTTCAGACGACAAACGCCGCAAACCTCTATTGTTGTCCAACTCTTCCTGGACGCTTTCTTTGGGAATCGGCGAGGACGGCCTGTCTTTTTTTCTCCTTTTCGTCGGTTCTCTCGCCGCCGAATGCCTCAAGAAGTCGTTCGACTCGTCGTTCAAATTCTCCTTGTGACTCTCGGAGCCGTTAACCGTCTCCTCTTCTTCGCTGTCTGAGTCGAAAGGATTCATCAGCTGATTCCGGGTCATGAGCAATGGCTTCTCGCTAGACGGAGTCGTTTTCCCCTCGCTCTCTGTGGGCGTTTGGCTCCCTTGACGACTCACGCGTTCTTTAGTCGGTGACAAGGATTTGCCCAGTCTCATAATTTCACTCGTCAGTGTCTTGCCAACAGGGCTTTTCTCCTTGGTGGTTAAAGGCGAAGGACCCTTCTTATTACCGCGTTGGCCAGATCCCTTAGATCCCTTGTCGCTGATTACACTCCCACTTTCCGATTCACTGTCGGCCAGACTGCTTTTGCGCTCCGGTTCAATATTGTTGTTGTTGTTCTGCGACCAGGTCGACGATTCGTCCGAGCTGTTCTTGGTGTGAAGACGTTGATTGCGTCTGTTGATAGATTCCTCCTTAGACAGCGCCGTCCATAAGTTATTAGTCTCGGTATCTCCGCCGTCCTCGTGTCGTCGCAGCGTGTAGATAGAATCCTCGGTGGATTTCTTGCTCAGGTGTTGAACTTCCAACTCCTGATTGGTGAAATAGGCGCGCAGTTGATACATGTAGGTCATCACGGCCAACTTATCAGGCACGGTCATCAGAACCATGTCTGCAGGTTCTATCAGTTTAGGAATTCCCAAACGGGCTGCTGCATCAAAAGCCTAGATCAAAGAAAAGAAGAAATTTTTTTAATATTTTTCTATTTACAACTAAATGTGTAGTAATATATTTTTCAATTTATAATATAGAAAAACAATTTGTTCACATTTTTAATATTGAATATATTACCTTCGTGCAATTGCCCATGATGTCACTGGCACTGAGAGACAGATAGTCACTAAAAAATAAATTTAAACAAAATAAATCAAATACATTAATTTATTTACAGTACCAACTAAATGAAATGGGAAAGTTGAAAAAGTGAAATGAAAAGAAATAATGGGAGAAAATAGAAAGAATTCATGATTATAATAAATCATACAGTTAATTAGTTATCTCGACGTTCACAACGAACGCACGCAATCATCTGTCACAATGGCCATGGCGTTCAGCAGGCAGAAATGAAGTGCCTTTGCATCAGATAATTTCTACGCAGAAACGCAGCACTTTGGCTTCTGGCGGAATGTTATCAATTAAATTTCTGCTCTGCCGCCACCTCACGTAGTATAAATTGATAGAAACTAGTAGTGTCTGCCAGCATAATTAGTGTTCTCGGAGTCAGAGACGACCGAGAATTAGCGAAAATGCAATTATAATTCTCCAGTGAAATACCGAACCATTCTAGTAATTGTCCTGTCTGCGACACACATTTGCCTTTCCCATTCAATTTAAATGTCTCACTCAGTCTTATTAATGACTCCCATCACAAATTAAAATACAAATTCAAAAAACTTTTTCTCATTTTCCCACTTTTTCCTTAAATTATAGATTAAAACTTTTCAAACACGATACTAATCAATAGCAAACTTCTCTGCTTTTCCCACTAAGTTGTAGATAAAACCAAAAGGGCGTTGTATATTTCTCTTCTCTCACTCTTCATCAACGTGATGCTGTTTTCTCATCAACTTATTGACGCCATTCAATCGTTAAGGGAGTCGTTTGAATGAAGCAGCACACTAAACTTGTTCCTCAAATCCGACACCGCAACCCACCACCCACACGAATTCGCATCTTTTCCTGCAGGCCACAACACGATAGACTTGGGGATAAATTAAGATGGGGAAACGATACGCTAAATGGTGCCGACTTGCCGCAAATGGACTCCTGGGTGCCGTATTCATATTCAACCGCAACATCGGATAGCAAAATGCGGTAAAGAGGAAAAGCTCGGTGAAGAAGAGGAGGTGAAGTGAAAAGAAAGTGAGGAAAAGTGTGTGAGTTAGTACGGGATTAAATCTTCGTTATGCGTAAACATGTGTGATTAAATCAAATGTTTTAGTGCAGTGTTTGTTCGAGTTAGATAATGTTAGACTTACTAACACGCAAATCTGAGATTTAAAGTACAGAATCGAGGACGATAAATATAAAAATGTAAAAAAATTAAAAAAATAAAAAGGTTTTATTTTCCTCCTTTTCCATGAAAACAAATATTTCTTTTTCGCAGGAAGAAAGATTTCAGGAGTGCAATTTTTAACTAGATTGATGGGTTGGCTTGCAACGAGACGAGAATTGTGAAGTGAAAATGAAATGCCACATGCATGGAAATAAACAAACACCAGCAAAACCCAACGCTTTTCTTTATACAGCACTGACCGAGTATATACAAAAGGAACAAATCTCCTCCATTTCTCAATGAGAATAAGTCATTGCATCCAAAAAATCCAGCACTTTGATTGTAAAGCAACGCTATAAATCTGCATATAAAAAAGAAAACCAAAAACCTCATCTTGTAATAAGAAAATGACTTCTTCCCCATCTTGATCCTCTAGGGAAAGGTAAGGTTTAAATCTGCGGAGATGTCAAATCCCCAGAAATTTAGAGAAGATGACGGCGCATCCGTAATAAGGAACTCGAACCTCTCTCCGATTCGTCTTAAGTGGCTCTTTTTAAAGTGAGGTGGGGTTACTTCTTTCCCCTCTTTTTTTTAAAAAAGCTCTGCTCACTCGAGCACAACTGATTTCCTCCAACCCTGTATTTGCCTGCGTTTTCATTTCATCAGAAACTGATCAAATTTACCTATTTTCACCCTTACAGTCTGTAATCAATCATTTCTTCACACAAAAAGTCGCAATTTTACATTTTTTACTTAAAAATTATTTTTTAACCTAATTACTGTACGTAGAAAAAAAACTCTAAATTAAAATAAAGTATGGTATAGGTATTGTAATACTTTTTTTTTTTCAACATTTCTAAACTTAATTACATTTTTTAAATTCTAATCATATTTTTTCCACTTTCTCTCCCAGCAAAAATCGAATCTCTCACCTTTAACTCTCGTACTTACATGAGATCAGGTCTAAAAAAATGTATTACAGCAGCGAACGCGAGTCCATCACGCCACGAAGTGGTCATATTGGTCACATTGACACCGCGGTATCCTTTGGTCACTTCTTTGCACCACGCCAGTAGATCCTGACTAGGAGTCATGGCTTTAAGCCACAGGTAAATATCCGGTGACTGAAATTAAAAAAAAAAAAATACAATTACAAAATTAAAAAAATTAAAAAATAAAATAAAGTGGGAACTTGAATTGATTCTTAAATTACCTTCTTTACTCCATTAAAAAAAGGTAAATTTGAGACAAATTGCTACTAATGCAATTTTCTTAAAGGGGTAAGCAAATTACAAGCACAGTAGATTGAGTTGTTGGCAAATAATAGGAGTTGATATTAGGCAAATGCGTGTTTAACTGTCTTTAATGGGATGAAATAGTGGGTCGTTAAAAATGAGATTTCTACTTTTTATTGCAGCGTTTCAATCCCCAATTTCTTTTTTTATTTCTCTTCCCTGTCCCTAACAGCAGTAGATTGACTTACACTGGCGAAACCAGAGACTATACAATCTGCCGCCTACTTTTATAAGCGATGCAAAAGAGAGAAACGAAACCTTCCTTTTATAGTAAAAGATCCCTCCAATAAATGTAGATCTAACGTTACATAGAGAGAAAAATGGCAATTTGATTCTCATTTCCACCTACGTGCAATGTAAAAATAAATCTTTCAGATTATGTGGTTTTGGACATAATTTGAAACGCATGCCCATTGGGAAAGTTAGCGGTTAACAGTTCTAGCTGCTTTAAAAAATGTGTACGTAAAGAATAAAAAAAAAATAAAAAATATCCAAGCTGTCAAACTAATTCAGAACTGGCACCATCTGGAGCAACAGAAATTTTGATGTTAAAAATAAATCAAGTCAAATATTGCATAGGTAATGCCGCTTTAATTTCATATTTGCTTTTTTTTATATATATATATATATAAAAATCAATCATACTTCGCAAAAAAAAAAAAACTTGAAGATACCAGGTTTTCAGCTTTTGTACTGTATAATTTAAAGTTTAATATTTCTTTCTGACATTGGTGTTGACATACATTCAATGTATGTCAAACACTTTTCTACATCGTACTGAATTTCTAATAATTATTTTATTTTTATAATTATTTGTGAACGTTTGTTGCATTAAATAACGAAGATTGCGAAATATTGAAGAAGAATTTATTCTGTTTATATCGGACCTTGTCGATTCCAACTATAATAGAAAAAGCACGTAGAAGTGGACGCGGATTGCAATTTTTGAAAACCGCCCCGCCAGCATAAACGAAAAATCTGACTGCACCGCATTGCACCGCGATGCGCGCAGGAGAAGCCGCACCGCTCCGACCTGTCAACATGTTTGTTCGGACCGCATCGAAATTTTCTGATATTTTATTTTGAATAAATCACTACTTTTTAATACATTAGTGGCATTCAATATCTTGGTTTTTGTGGATTTTAAAACAGTAGGTGGGTTCATAAATTATTTGCACTTGTGTAAATCGCGTTAAAACTAGTCTAAAACACAATTTACACTTTTTTTAGCCGCAATTTTTTCGACTTAGATCGAGAAAATGGCGGGAAATAATTTACGAACTCACCTACTATTCTATATGGTGACCTTATTTCAGGCCCGTGAGGTCTTTAACCCTGATTAGTGCTTCCTCCAAGAGAGGTAATTTTACGAAATTTCCTGATTCGGAAGACCCTATTACGAATCTCTCCAATTCGGGACCTACTGCTTTACTTCCCATCCGAAGGAAGGCCACTTTTCATGCCACTTTTGGTCAGTGCTCAGCGCTTCAAATAAAATAATCAACCAATTTCGCAAACCAGCTTATTGCTATTGTGTTTAATATGTTCTTTGTTATTTGATTTTTGAAATTTTTCAATTTAAATACAGTATATTTTATTCTATCGCAAAAGTTATTAAAAACAAAAATTAATTAACATTTTGAACGAACGCCATGTTTTGTTTGAGACCCCTAGCGTCATTTTTGGAATTCTACGGCGCTTTGGCTATCGAACCACCTGGTGACAGATTTATCAATCACATAAACTAACACTCGGCTTTAATACAAACGTTCACAAATAACTACCATATAAAAATAAAATAATTAGTAGAACTTCAGTATAAAAATAGTGTGCAACGTAAATATTGTGACTAAACTGATCTTTTTCCATTCAAAATCAGTTTCAGCCACATACAAGCCTGGTATGGGAAAACTCGCACATGTTCTGCGGAATTATCCCTAGCAAACATGAAAATGTGTTAGACAATTTAAATATCCTCGCACCCCTGTCATTAACCTTCACGTCTCATTAAACAAATTACAAAGGGAATGATGTTTCTGCAATATTAAAAAAAACTACTTTTTTAAAAATTTAAAAATGAATTTTTGCTTACCGTAATTGCATCTTATAATTTCATATTAATGAGGCGTCGGCTAAATTACAGATAAAACTCCGAGTAAATTAATTCTCTATGCAAATTGTTTACTTTTTAAAATGGAGTTCAACGCATTGTCTACTATAATCCGCGCTAAAATGTCATATCGAATGGTGACATTTGATTATCATTTCTCCACTTTAATTAACAAAATCTGTGCATCGAGTCTAACGGAAATTGACGCAGACAACATCGTCAGCTTCCATTTGCGTGTTGGGTGAATTTCATTTACAACCGAAAATGCAAATTCGGCAACAACGATCTTAACTTCTTAATGAATGCAATAACCGATGACGACTGCACAAATTCAATCTAATTTGTTTACTTATTTCAAAAATCAATTTGAAAGTTAGCTACATAAAAAAAAAATTATGTTATTTACATAGTACTTAAAAAGTTTCCCTCTTTTAATATTTATTTTACTTTTTTCTTCTTCATATCTTAGAGATATGACAAAAAAGCTCTAATTTATCAGATAACAGCTACACAGCGATTTATATACTATGTAACAAAAATTAATGGCATCGCATGGGAAATCACTCTTCATTAATAAATGCCTATTTATGAGGGAATGATGAAAAGCTATCAGTTTCGCCAACTTTAAGAAGAAGCGACGGTGCAATAACTAAAGGGTATAAAGACATAATAAAAATTACAGCCTCACTTAAAAAGTTTTCCCTTTGAAAAAAAAAATTGAATTCTTATTATAATAATTACAATAAAACTAATCTTTTAAACATATCGAAAGAAAAAGCAGTAAAAATGTAATGGTTTTTAAAGGGTTCTACACAAAATGTACTTTTTATTTTGTATAAATTCAAACATATAATAAAATGAAATTAAAATGAGACAATAAAAAAACTGCTGATATCCTTTTAGGCAAATATCAAAATCACACGTAACTGCAATGCAATAAAAAAAATGCCATGTAGCAATCCGAGACTCGTGTTTACAAGACCGGGATTTTCAGTGACTGATCAAACTTCCCAGACGTTTTTATTCATCTCAGGTAAAGCTGAATTCAGCAAGAAATGAAATACCATCCACATATTTCACTTCAATCACTCGCGTTACTTCTTTTATAGCTCCTCATATCGTAACTGCGAGTCATTCAGAAACCCTATTCTTTAACCAAAAAATATGTATTCAAAAGTTTATTCTTCTAGAACAAAAACTCAAATTTAAACTTGAAATTCTTCACTTAGCTGATTAAAAACTATAAAACGTCATTTATTTCCCACAAATTTACTTCAAATCAAATCATTAACTTTTTACGAGATAAAAAAGAAAAAAAAAATTTCCTGTTTGACAAGGAAGCCAAGTTTGAAAACAGATGATGCATATTGGAGTAAAATGGATGCACTCTTGATTCAGCGTGAAAAATAAGTACACTCCAGTTAGACAGCTGAGATGTGTTAGTTGCTCTGGTTTGACAGAAAGAAATTTTTCCTACTGTCACCTTTTATGAAATATTCACGCTTACTCGAGCGGGTAATTTTATTTTCCGCAGACAGGTGGAAAGCTTGCCGCCCAGTGATGGATTGAGACCAATACAATGATGTACAACCAACAGCTATAACATCTTGTTTACATTCGTGCGGTAAACTAGAAATTGATTTCCCGTAAAAGTTAGGTTTTCGCTGTCTCTCAAACTTCTCTTCCCATCACTAATTTTCGATATCGTAATGACTATATCAAATATGTATATTTGTCTACTTTTATCTCTGATTTAGGTTCGAATTTGACACATCGAGAATTTCTATTGGCAAAAATGGGTTTTAAATGCCCGAAGGTGGGAACATAAGTTTCTTTTTATCTTCTCCCAATTTTTCAAAGGTTTTTTATAAATATATTTTTTAGTTGGAAATATTGAATTGAAGGTACAGTATGTGTGAAATGTAAACTTTTAAATATTTTTTAAGTGAAATAAATTGCTAAAGACATTTAAACTTTTTTGTAAAGCATTTCGTGGTATAACGTCTTTCCCATTTAGTAGCAAATGTGTATTAACTATTGAGCCAATCTGAACTAAGTGCCATTTGACAATACTCAAGAAGTGGCTTCCTTCTAAGAAGTCCTTAATAACTTTTGCCCGCTCATTACTTGATCGACTGAAGATTAACTGGTGACAGCTGTGAGTAGAAAAAGCACTTTTCTCTTTCTGACACTCCCCATTTCTTACTTAATGATCTTCTACACCTATCTGATAAAAAGGAAGAAAAACTGGAACTCGTCTTGCAAAATTTCTAAGTTAAAAATACATAAATATTATTTTTTAAGTTATTAAAAAAAAATTAAAATTTTAATCACATTAAATAACTCTAAAATGAATTATTGGCACTGGGTGGTGCTGCAAAAAACATTATCCAGCAAATTTAAATGTATTAACTCCTATCTAAAAAAATAAACCATTTTACAATTTTACCAAAACTTTGAATAACTGCGAAATAAAAAGTTTTTCAATCACTGGAAAAAACGTGACTTTCATTCCAAATTAAAATAAATTCCCGTCAAAATGGCTAATTTTATAGTTGAAGAAGAAAGCAAATATAAAATATGTATAAAACGAGAGCACACTCAATCTAGATGATAAAATATCATCACCAACGGGAATTCCTTTCTGTATTCATAAATTCCACTTTATGACTGATTGCCAACTCGATATAGGCAACGAGTGCATCCATGGGCCAGCTTTTGATGCTGTGTCGATACTCTCCCATTCCCCTAGAGCGAATGCCACGAGTTCCACGAAAACGAGAAGGTGAAGAAGGAAGGTGCAAAGGTAGTATACAGTCTTTACTGTTGATCAAACTTACATTGCTCTGACAGCTGCACCTATAAAATTTTTACTGTTGCTGTTAACTCTCTTCCGAGAGAAACACAGCGCAAAAAATTTCTCCCCTCCCGTCTTCATTTATTTATTTATCTATTTATTTATTTCCCCTGGCTTAATTTAACAGGAATTCCATTCGGAAAAGGAAATTTACGGACAAACATGATAAATATTTATAAATTTATGCTTAAAAAAATGCTCAAAGGCAAAACTCGGTTTTGTTTTGAATAAAAAAAAAATGTATTCTCAAGAGGACGGCCATCAACTAGAAATGATCTTCTTATCACTATCAATTTGAGGACAACTGCAATACACAAACAAATAAAAAAATTCCAGAAAGGAAGTAAAGATTACACTGCAAATCTTTTACCACCAATAAAAAGTGCGTAGAAATGTCTTAAAATTGTATAGCTTAGGGAAATTCCCTCGAAGCAAACGAAATAAATATTATTCTAATGTTTACTGTTAAAAATCCTTATATTTTTAGCAAATAACGTTAAATGCCCCTATGCATCTCTGCAAAACATTTCTACGAAAACTAACTTCCCCTGGTAATAAATTAACATTCCAGGTAAATAAAATATGGAGCGAAACTCAAGCTAAAAAAATAAAAAAGTGAAACAATAATAGATGGTTATCGAAACAAAAAACCAGAAGGCAAAAGTATTAAAAATGCATGCGACGAGTCACGAAAATGTCAATGAAATGCGAACCAAGTTGCCCAAGGGGTAAAAGTTGAATAAAAGGGAGGAGTAAAAAGACGCAGAAGAACCGACATTTATTTGCATATTCGCATCGTTAGCATGCGACTCAGTCGTTACAAGAGAATAGAAGCGTGAAAATCATTTAACCTTTCCCCCACCACGCTAACTACTAATGGTTTCCTTACACAACCTTCATGAAAAATTTCAGAGCAGCGAACGACATGAAAAGTGTGCAAAAGACCATTTATAATGCATGTAGGGCGTCAAACAAAAAGGGCCCTATAAAAACTTTTTGCCTTTAAAATGCGCAATCCTTTAAAAGTTTGCCACACAAACAGCCCATTCTAGACTCTATTAAATCTAATGCCAACATTTTACTGTGTGTATAATCGTAATGTTTATGGCATCTTTTTCTTTTTAATCTCATGCTAATGCCAGGAATAGTTACATATTGCTAAGTTGAGAAAAGGGAGAAAAAATTCGCTGAATTTATCATAGTAATTGAGAGTTTGCAAAGTGCGGCTAGTGGATTGTAAAAATAAGAATGTGCAATAACTGTTACTTTTTATGAAGTAACAGCTTACCCAGCACTTAATTTTGTATCTTGGAGCGAAATTCTTAATGTTGGTTTCAGTTATAAACTTGAAACAATTTATTTGCGGTTTCATTTTTCCTAGAGGTATTTTGACCTTGTGCGCAAAAACATTTCTCCAATTTGTCTTTTTTTTTTTTTTTTTTAAAGAATATTTTTTCCAACTTAGAAATATTTGATTTGAAGAGATTTCCTTTCTTCCATTTGATAATCTATTTTTTTCCCCTCTTTTCTGAATTAGTTGGTTCTAATTGCAAGAAAACTTTCAGGCAAATCTTTATTTCCACTCCATGTGGTTCCCTTGATAGTGTTGTTAAAGTACTCGTGTGTAACGATTTCACCGAAACAAAACGACTACAAATAATAAATTATCTCAGCGGTGTACAACATTAAGTGGAAAAGGGAAAATCGAACTGCAAAGTCATTAACGACTTTTAAACCGTTTAATTAGAGAATATTTTTGTAAATTTTATCTCAAAATATTTTAGTTTACGTAAAGTATAATTTCTTATCACAAACCTCCCACACAACCCACCAATAAATAAACCTAAACAAAATTTTCGCTTGCTTAATTTAATAAAACTAACATCAACACAACTTAATGCAAATCTACGGAAATGTAAAACAAAGCAAACAACGCATGCAGACGTTTATAATTAATTAATAACCTTAATTAACAACTTTAAAATTCCACACTTTAATAACATAATTTTACCTTTTCATCTCACCATGTTTTAGTATGGTATTCTTCTTTCCAACCCCTCCCCTAAAAAAAGAAATTCCCTGCTCACAACATTCGCTTTCTCTCATGTCCTTATCATTTCTCTCAGATAACGCTCCATTCTGCACGTGGCATCAATTACCCATCACACAGCCAAGCGACTCCATGCACCTGGTGAATGCGATGCAGCAGTCGAGTCGCAGATGGAAAACGTGGCGAGGCAAACGAGCCAAAACGCACAGTCCAAAACTTGTCGATCGACAAGCCAAGCCACCCGCGGCCAACTCGAGCGCGCGCGTAACGAATGCGCGCGCCGGGCGCCCCGGGGACTGAGTTGCCACTTAAAGTCGAGTTGAGTATCCATAAACCACCTAGTAATTGATCCCATCAATGGCATTAAAGAACACCGATGGGGAAACGCACCTCGTACATTACAAAACGACTATTATGCGCGCCAAGATTACACCAGATTAACTAACATTTCGCCAAATTTAATCATTTTCCAAACATGCGCAATCAATCAACCTCTCGCGTTGGCGTCTTCTCCGCCAAAGCTGCCGACTCACTCCTCTCTGCTAGGCTTATCCGAAAGGGAAGTGCCACTGCGCATGATGCACGAGTTTTGGCAAAACAATTTATCAGCTGATGCAAAACGAGCTTTGACGGAATGCAACTGCTAAAACTGAATTCTCGAGTTGAGCACCAGTTGCCATGGCAACAGAAAAGTCCCCCGAGGGAAGGGCGAGTTGAGTCGGCCGCCCGACCAGGGATAGGTAAGGCGGGTAGGTGGTGGCAGAGAGACAAGTGTTAGAAAAAGGGTTCTTGTACTTACGTAAGGTTGTTTGTTCAGGTTGAGAGGTTGCAAAGCCTGACGATCCTCGAGGGTTTTCCTGCGCTCAGATGGGAATATTGGAGGACTGGCACTGCAATGAAAAGATAGATAGTTGTTTTATGTTTGCTGGTAATACAATATAATCTTTCGAAAATACCCTTTAAATTTCAACACTAAGTTTCTACTCTGTACTTTCAGTTGACAAATTTAATATGGTATGAATTGAAGCTAATTGTGTAAATTCCTTCTCACAAGGCAGAGACTTTAAGCTTATAAGACTTCCGCTTCAACTTTGTTGTGATCTCTTACTTTGCATCAGCTTGGGCGAAATTCGTTCTCAGATGCAATTCAACACACATGCTTGCGATGCGCTGCTTTTTCTTGCATGGCTTCCAGTAATACCGGGGTAGTAAATCATAAAGTTGCATAACCTTGCCCATTTTGGGTCGTTAAAATAATAATTTTATAAAATACGGTATATGAAAAAAATTATACATCAATTTATATTAACATTCAAAAATTTCCCTTTAAGTCAATCTCATCCTTCCATTTTCCTTCATTTTTTATCATTCTAGAAACAAAAAAAAAAAATAAATAAAAAGAAAACGAGGTGCGGGGCGTAGACACTGCTATCAACATTTTTCGCCCAAACCTCTATTAAGATTGCAGAAGAGTGCGAGGAGGAAGAGGGTGGGGGGAAAAAACAGCTAAAACTTCATTGATCAAGTGTTGCAAAACACTCATCTCATCACAAGTATTTCTCTCGCAGTCTCAGCTCCGAACTGCCATCATCTTCAATCAACTCCACCCACCCTCGCTTTACTACACCTTCTGACTGTCTCAGTGGGAATTCCGTCTTTGAGCTATCTCTTAAAAAATTAACTTCTCTCGCAGCTCGTCTTTCCCTTGCTTCATTTTTTCGTTTCGCTCATCTAAGCTACATCTAACCAACCCGAAATCGCATCCCCGCCCAATAAGGCATCAATCTAAATGAATATGGCAAAATAAAAGAATTAACAACGAAATGGAAATAAAAGTGTTAAAAGCTTAAATTCGCATGTAAATCAGGAGGAAATTGAATAAAAAAAAAAAGAGGAAGGTGAATGCAAGTTAGGCTTATTTAAAGCACGATTTCCAGCTGAGAAGATAAAAGCAGTTTCGCTTTAAACTTGAAGCGTCTTAACCATCATTTACGGTGCACGCTCCGCATGTGATGCAGCATCTTTTTAACATAATCCAGATTTTCTTTAACAACACTCGTGAAATCCCAAACGGAGACCCATCGGCAACCCATTGGCAAGAAAATGCAGTTGAATTATCTGGTGAAGCCATGCTGAATCATGAAGCAACACATAAGCTGCTTTCTTCACAATCACGTGTGAATCGAGAGAAAATAATCATTTTCTTCCATTCGCACATCATTTCTCTTCTAACATAGCAACAGCAATAAAATATAAAATACCATTATGCAATTATAATCAGTAAATTAATTCTATTTTGCATAAAATCTGAATCCATATGTAAATTTTGTTATTCCACAATGTTTAAATTAAATCTGAAGTCAAAAGTAATGTTACATCAACAAAAAAAACAAAATAATGCGCTATAAATCCAGTGTGGTTTCAGATGCATCAACAGATTATTACCATTTTAGTTTTTAGTGCAGTTGTAGCAAAAGAGAGAAACTATTTAAGATTTATGCTTAGTTAAAATACAGCAAATTTTTTTTTAAAGTTTTTCTTAGTTTTTGAAAATTCTCAGCTGTAACTTTTTTCATTGTAAAAATTCTTCTGGTAAATATCATAACATCATAAAAAACGAATAAAATCGACTTAAGAATAACTTTCCTGCAATGCAACACAATTCGCGTCAGCTGTAATGAACCTACAGTTCTTCTGCAACACTCGCAACACCAGAAAAAAATGACAGAAAACAAGTTGCAACGTAAATTACCTTACTAATTGCACATAAATTGCGTTACCGTGATATACCCTCATGTCAGCTTTGTGCGTGTCACATGAGACCCCATAAGAAGCCAGTTAAAGAAAATATAACTTTTCAATGCACAGAAATTCCCATCAATACCGTAATTCTATTACATCATCACAGAAAAAAAATCAAATTAAAATCTCATTGCCATAACTCAGTCCTAAAATCATTTACCTAATACCCATTAGAAAATATTTATAGCAGTGAGCGAGAAGAGGTAAAGCTCAGAAAACAATAATTTCCAACTAGCTTCACTTCATCTGTCTCGGCATTCCGTTTCCAATTGCAGCCATTCATCACGACCAAACCACACCTAGCGTCAAAAAATAAATTTAATAATTCAAAGACTTTGAGACTTTAATTAACCAAAAGCGCACAACTTGCTACGCATACACAAACTGCGCTCTCCGAATGTGAATCATTTTAATTGAAGCGATTTTCACTAACTTAATTCCTAATTTAAAATCGTGTGTGAGCTAAAGACGACTGGGTAAACACGGGGCTCACAGCTAAACAACTCCCAAATTAAACCCCCTTTCTACAAAATAATGACACAACTTTAACAAATCCACTTACACTCTCCTCCGTTTGAACGCATACACCCCCCAACACCCACCATCATAAATTTATACCTTTAAATTTCCAATACCAGAGAGCGCTTTGTTAAACTGCAACTGCGCAATAGATTTTCTTTCCTGCTTCTTCCAGGAACTAACTTTTTCCGATACTTTTCCAACCTGTTATTCTTTTCACTCTGGAAATTGGAACTTTTAATTCATCGATCGCCTTCACCTGGCGAGAAAAAATTAAATTAAATAAAAGGAAATAATAAAAAGATTACCCTAGTGGGATGAGTCGATGTGGGTAAGTGACTTTGTGTGGGGTTAGTTTGAATCTGTTTTCCCCGACCTCGTGTTGCTTCTTATTAGTGAGTTTTGTGCAAACATGTTCCGTTTGTATTGCCATTAACCACTCACCCCTCGTGGGACAGTCAAACTCACTGATTTAATTATCATATCTCATTATCCTTCTTCACTTCAAACTGTACACGGGGGACGGAAAGCAATTTAAAGTACAAACTCTCCACAAAACACCTTTTTTCCCCCACTTCACCTTTCCTTTTCCTTAATATTATTTCCTAATACGAGATCTAACAATTTATCAAACTTCACCTACACAAAAAAGAAAAAGAATGGAAAAAAAAAGAAAAAAAAAATCAATAAAAAACTTTTTATTTTTACCAAATATAAAACATACATAGTAAAATTGAATATTTCTCCTGGTTTATTCGTCAGTAAAGTGTCACGTAAAAGCAAAAGAGGGAAAAAAGCGTTTGACAACACCTGGTGACAACTTTGAAACAATAAACCGCAATTTATATACAAATGTACGATATAAAATGGTTATTTATTTACATCTCACGTTGTTCAATAGTTATGAAATATTTTTAAACCGGTATAGCTAAAAGTACTGCAGTGGGAAAAGGGAAAGAAGATTCTTTTAAGCTGACGTGTTGCTCAGCTCTGCACGTAACTCTACGTGAAATCAGTAAATTTTATTAATTTTTCCTCACTAAATTCCTTATTGTAGTTGGAAAAACTTCCTCGTCTGTATTTTCAATTAAAACCAGTGTTTATTTTTAATTTAACCCTAATTACCGCTCAAAACATGCAAAATGAAGTAAAATTCCATCTCATCTCTTACAACAATTTTGAGGCTCGTCCGGATAATTTGATGAGTGAAATAGCAACGACGCGGTTAATTGCGAGACGCAGGGAGGGCTTGGAGGGACTTAGATATTTTAGGCGTTTAGTCCCTAGGAA
>JAQFZP010000164.1:0-52590 GCA_034695745.1 Geophilus truncorum | reverse complement strand
TATTAACCATTCATCACTTATTCATCAGGTACAAGATCAAAGAAACAAATTCACCGCGCGGTCTCGTATCCGAACTCATCGTCACCAGGAGCGAAAGAGCGGATTCGGGGATTTACTCCTGTCTAGCCACGAACGCCCACGGAAGGGACACAACTACAATTCATCTCGCTGTACAAGGTAAGCAGAAAAAACCTTAAAACCCATCATTTGTTCTTCGTGAGTTGAATTTTAATTCGACGACTACGACACAGATAATTTATCGCGTTTTAATGCGCGCCGAAATGAAGACGTCACGTCTAATTTCGCCCGTCTTTTCCTAATGGCTCAGAAAACCGATGCAAGAAACGGCAATAAATACTGAGCAAACATTTCCCCCCCGTTTTTTCAAACATAAGGCGACGCAACCGAGCTCTAAATTAAATTTAGGAGATGCTTTTTTTTTTTTTTTTTTTTTTATTTATCTATTTTTTTTATCTTGAAGAAGTGATACAAAAAGATGGCTGAGTTTAATTCGGGAGTGTTATGCAGGGAAGGAATTCGAATTTGAAGTGACGCGAGTGAAAATCGGAATTTTTATCTCTTTAATGTTGAGTTTTTATTAAATAAGCCTATTTTTATTTAATAAAAAATTTTTTTGGGGAAAAAAGAGGAATGATTGAAAGACGCCAAAATGAAATTCCTAACTTTGGATACCTGTTTAGAGGAAGCCTAAGATGAGTTTTCTGCTTTTTTTTTTTTTTTTTTTTTTTTTATTACTTTTTATTTTTTACATTGCAGGACTCTAGGGCTGTGAAAGTTTAGTTGAAACACGTTTTTGGTTTTAAACATAAGGTGGAGATGTATTTTGGGATATGGACAGTTTATTGTTTATTGCATTTTGGTGTGTGGATTTTGATTTTATTTATTTTTGTTGTGGGAGAAAAGTTAAAGTTGCAAATGGAAGGTGAGAATTAAAAGTGTTGTTGCAAAGCCAACAATTTTTCAAGGAGCTTTGAGCAAGAGCAAGGGATTTTGTCTTGATTTGCTGTAATCCCTGAGATTGTGTGACTTGCAACATGTTTCAGTAATGGTTTTGCATGTCATTTTTCTTGTTTTGAATGATTTAAGTGTGTTGTGCACATAATTTAATTTAAATTTTTTTTTGTTTTCTTTGGATAATTTTTTTATGCTTTAGCTTGACATTGCATTTTCTTTCTTTTTTTTTTTTTAAGATTTTTCTTTAGTTTTATACACTTTGGGTTTTATTTTAATCGGGATTTGGGTTTTAGAATTATTTTTTAATTTTTGTGGTTTTAAAAGTTAGTTTTTTAAAGTAAATTTTTAAGAATGTTTTGTTATTTTTCATGGTTTTCATTTAGTATTTTTAACATTTTTTATTCCTTTTAAAAAATTTGCATTTTGCATTAAACTTTTCAGTGTTTTCATTATTTTTTCCATCACCAGATCACACTTTCTCTACATTCATTACCAAAGTACCAAACGCACACAAACCAAAACTATTGACTCTAACAAATCAACAACCCTCACCTTTAAACCCAGCCAATAAACACTTTACAAATGTGTGCTTTTCCAACCCCTTTTCACTCTCCTCTCCCCCTTTCCAATTCTCCCACAACACAAACTGCACTGAGCCAGGAAACGTAGCCAATTAGAGGCGCCCTATTGATTGCATCAAGGTGCGAGCCGTCAATACCAGATGACGCTTTTATAAGTGCAACTGAGTGACAGTTTTGTGCCCACACACGTGTAGTTTGGTAACATCTTCCAACAACTGCTCGGCCACTGCATAATTACCTCCCAACACGTTTTAATTAATCACCTCTTTTGGCCTTTTGCAATAATCCGTTCGCTGACCCCTTCTAAGCCTCTCTGGACGCGCTGCAACGCTCACCTCGAGCAGTTTCCGGTCACGTCGTGCGATTTTCGTCGGAAGGAAGCCGGAAGAAAGGAAGCAGAGGCTTTCGAGTTTGACGTGCCAATTACTCAAATTCGTGTCGCGATAATTTGCATATTAATTTTAGAGCGTTGCGATAATTAATATTGAAATTTCAGAGCTGCGAGCGATGAGTGCAACTGACAGTCGACGACGTGTTAACGACTTCACCTACACGTGTTTTGTCGATCGCTTCCGATTACGCGCTTCGACTGTCAATAGTTTGCGACAGAGTGCAGAGAAGGGCTCGAATTATATCCCAATTAGTAAATTGAAGGTTGTTTGAAAGTTTTTTTTTCAGTTTTTAGTTAGTGGAGTTAGTGAGTTTGTTGGAGGTAATAAAGTATTTTTAGTTGGTGCTGTGATGGGATTAGTGTGAGTTGTATTTAATCTTGTATTAGTAATTGGATTTTGATGTTTATGGTCTAGTGTTGGTTTACACAAAATTCCTATTAATGACTAATTAAAAATTAAAATTAAGGACATGTTGCGAATTCTTGTCAAAGATGATAATAATTAACTACAATGATGTTATATCTTTGTTGCTCTGATTTTATATTTTCTGCTTCTTGTACTTTTGATAACCTTTAAAACTGATGTTATATTTTGAGTTCTAACTAGTTTTTTTTCTAGTTTCCTAGCAAGAGTTGATATATTGTATAGTATTGTGCAATGAATCTTAAAGGAAGTTTATAAAGTATTTTTACATACAATATAAGACTGAGGTTTAAGAAGGGGATGTGTTGCAGTGAAGTATTGTTGTTAAAGTTAAGGAATTGTTCTAGCAATAACTAATAAAGTACCATACTAATACAGTAGGTGTACTTAACTTTGTTAATGACATCACTATATAAGTTTAGTGATTTTCCTTTAAGTGTTTTAACTGTAAGAAGCACTAAGATGGATTTTAAGTAGGTGACAAATAATGTAGGTTCAATTCACAACAATCTTTGCATAGTTGTACTAGAAATTTTTACAATATTGAGACTATCTGACGTCATAAATCTCTTATTCACGCACTATAATTGCAAACCACAACAAACTTTCGATCTCAGAACATTTCAAATTCAAAATATAAGTGATCAATCAATCACTTGCAAAACCAAAACTTAATAATTTCCCTGCAAATCACGCAAATAATTTTCCAACTCTCGAATAGCACTCAAATTAAAAGTTTACCTTCGCCGCTTCTTAAGTAAATGGAACCGGAATTGGAAGAGGCGAGTTAATCGGCGGATTAATTTTTGGCCCGTTTGACTTCAATGGCGAATTGATGGCGGGTGAGGTTTCTCTTAAGGCCTTTTTGCATGGGTCCGTTGGACTAGCCTAAATGAGGGCATTAAGGTGCATGACTGGGCTACAAAATCACTCGCTTGGAAGTTGTAGCGCACCGGAAGATTTCCGTGTTGTGCATCTCTTGGCTGGCTGATTCGAGGCTCCCTCGTCTTATTAACTCATTTGGGACGTCTGCCAACCATTGCGCGCTTTCTTTTCGGCTTCCCTACACGTCATTAACGTTTACATGCAACGATTGGTTTGGCAAACGGGTGTCGTCGAGTGAAAAACGTTAAGATATCGCTTTTCTTAATGTTTATGTGATTCGTGATGTGATTTTTCATGTTTTGTGGTTTTTTTTTATTTTGCCACAGAGCCACCAGAGGCGCCTCGGTCGCTGAATGTGGATGATTTTGACGCCCGGTCTGTGCATTTGACCTGGATGCAGCCGTATGATGGGAATAGTCCTGTGGAAAAGTATATTGTCCAGTATAAACACGTTTTAGGTAAGTTTGTCTAAAAAGTTTTTATCAGTTTTTAATAATAGTATTTTATAAATAGTTGAATCTAATTGGTTTATTATTAAAAATTAATACCAAAATCTACTCATCTCAAATATTAATTCAGACCAGTAAAATAATTGTTGGTTTGAAAGGTGATTTTCATTCAATATTGTCACACAATTTACACCATAATCCAAAATAAAGAGAAACACATGTTATCCATTTCAACACTTTTAATAAGACTTTAATTAATATAATATAATGTAACAATAATTTTGCAGTTTTTTAAATGTTATGTGAAATAATCTTGAAAAGTCATTTGTTAAATGCTAGAATTGCATTCTAGTTCTAGGATTGAAATTACTCGAATCTCGAATCAGTACTGACAACAATGACAGCTGCCCCTTGTAGCATGAAATGCCTGCAGTGCATCTGTTGGTTTTGAATGGAAGCATTGCAGGCATTTCATGCTACAAGGGGCAGATATGTTTGATGACATAATTTTAAAAAGCTGTTTTCAGACTTTAAATGATGGCGAATTGGCTTTTTACATCGTTTTACACAAAATTTAACAATGTTTGTATTGAATGGATTTATTTTTATTATAAATTAGTTTATTTCACCTGACGAATATGGTTAGTCACATTCAGACAACATTCGCTTAATATTGTTCTTGGAATTTTATGGTACAAAGCAATAGTTGTCTTCTGAAATTGGATTTTTTAGATGAGGCTTGGCTTGGGCGGAGTTCGAACTGCTGAGCAAGCGTCTATGTGCATATTACCCAGCCCTAAGTTACTACTTTAAAACTTGGCCCTTGGGATTGGAATAAAATATTAAAACTAGAGTACAATGGTGAAGGTAAACTGACTTGTGAATATTTGATCGCATCAATAGAATTGATCATTGATTTCTGTCTATTTTGAGCTATAAAATTGATCACATCATTTTTATTATAAAAATTTAATGGAAAAAAAATAAAAACTAATCTAAAATATGACACACTCAACTTTAATTTGACAATCATCAACAAACTTCATTAAATACACAAAAGCAATAAATAAATATTGATTCACAGATTCAATAAATAACAAAAAAATATTTCAAAATAGAAAAACACCACCTGGTGAGAAAATCATAAAATTTCTTACAACTAACCAAAAAAAAAAAAAAATTCCAGATTCTTTCCTCCACGTCTCTAGGCCCCGGGAAAAAAGTTTCCGTCTTATCTAAGTCCACAATTTTTATGATAGTGAATTATGACGGCCATAACCGTTGCTCTCTATTGTAAATTATCTTATAAATAATTTAATTCGTTTTTTTTTTAGCCGATTGGTTCGGCGGTTCGGCCAACGAGACTGTAAAGGGATCATCGAGTGGCGCCGTGGTGTCCAGTTTGTTACCTGCGACCAAATACTCGTTCCGAGTGATGGCCGAGAACGAGGTGGGAGTGAGCGAACCCAGTGAAACTGTAGTCGTCTCGACTGCAGAAGAAGGTGGGCACAAATCTACGGGAAATTGAAATGTCGATTGATGAATGGTGGTACCCCTTACAGCTCCCTCTGCCGCCCCGATTCACATCCATATCGAAGCGACTCAACCGCAGTGCCTCATCGTTTCCTGGAAGGTAAAAACTGCGAGGATTTCCTCCGTTTCTTACTCCAATTCACTCGCTTTCCTCGATTCAATAAGTAACTGGATAAGCCAAGCAAATGCGATCAAATAGTGGAGAGATGAAGGGGAAACTTAAAGATGAGAAATATGGAAAGTGGAAAATAAAATGTGGGATTGCGCACAATGGGGGAATGAATGGAGGGAGATATGTAGATGTTATGAAAATATTTTTAGGGTTATTTTTATGCGTATAAGGGAAGGATTAGGAATTTTGTGGTTTGTTGAAGACTTTTAACTATAAATTTAGGACTATTTGAAGAGTTTGAAAATTTGATTTATTTTAATAAATGGATAAAGTCATAGGAAAGTTCTAAGTTTTCTCACTAGAGAGCATAAATGTTTGATTAATACGGTACCGGTAATGTTAAAGGATTTTAGTTACGTCACTCAGTATTAGCATTATTATTGAATATTTATGGAATTGACTAGTATTAAGTAATTAACTATAAACCTTTGCGCCATCTGGTGAATAAAGTTTTAAAGAAGCTATTTAATATTCTAATATTCTAATGATTTCTTATATAATTTTTCAAACAAAATTTAAATAACAGTAAATTTTTCAGTTAGTCAATTTTTTGTCACTTACTACCAAATTTTACCACTAGTCGTCTCAGTTACAAATCAACGTCACAAACCTTAATATTTTTATCTCAACTTTATAAAACCAAGTCTTAAAATAACCAAATTTTACCACCAGGTGATCGTCGTATTTTACCACTCAGCAATTACGATCAATATAAAAATTAAACAAAAAACACAAAATTGATCGATTTTTTTTCTATTTGAGTAAAAAATAGGAACTTTAAGAGCACGAGTCGTAGCTATTAAATTAATAACCTACAATAACGGTTCATCTTTCGTACACACAATTTTTTCTATTGTCCTTGACGGGACCTTCTCATCCGTATGGATGATCGAATTAAGAAAACATAGAAAATCTTTCATCATCTTAGAAGACAGTTTTTAATTCGAGAGCAGCTTCGAGCAGTTGGCAACGAAAAAGGTTGCCAATTAAATTTCGTCAGCAGTGAGTGCACTTGTGAGATCGGGGAATTAAATTAGGTTCTGTGTAGTGTCACGGCAAATAAATTGGAATCGGTCGACGAGTTGGGTCAAATCGTGGACCGAGTCCAATTCTCTTTTATATTTCTCATGTCTTTTGCAGCCTCCTCAAAAGGATTTATGGCATGGTGAAATACTCGGATACAATGTTGGGTACAGAGTTCAAGACACCAGTGAACCCTTTCTGTTCAAGACCGTTGAGAGCGAAGCTGACGGTGCCGGGCGTCTCGAACTCAGGGGACTGTCGCCTTTTACTAAATATGACGTCGTTGTGCAGGCGTATAATAAAGTTGGGCCCGGGCCGCTTTCTGATGCTATTGTTGCCACTACAGCTGAAGAAGGTGAGGTTATTTTTGTTGTAATGAGTTGTTTGGTTTTTTTTTTAATTTGTGAGTTTTGGTGGTGGTTTGCAGGAAAGTTGCCTTTTGGATTATTTTGTGAGGGTGAAAAATCCACTTTTGGTGTGAAATTTTTGGGGCATTTAGAATTGGGTTTTGAGTTGGTGATTTTGAAGTTTTTGGTTAATGGTTAAAGCAAGTGTGCTACTGATAGTTAATACTTTACTGCTCCAAATGTTTTTTTCTAACTTGTAAGTTTAGTTTTACAATTGGGTTTATTGCAAGTAAACTTAATCTTTGGATTGTTTTGGGTTCAAGTTAGAGGGGCTAATAACTAATAAGACTATTTCCGGTTGAATTTGTAGCTCGAAATTTTAGAGGCACTTAGAATTTAGTTTTAAGCTTATGTTGAGATTTTGAAATTTTAGGTTTGTGGTTAAACCGGATTTTTTTTTAATAGTGTTTCCAAGTGTAACTATTACACACATAATTTTTTATAAAAAATCTCGATATTATCATATAATTTTATAAATTTACAACTAACCGGAAATATAACTCCAATCTTCTCTAAATCTAAAATCAAAACACTTTTTCAGAGCTTTCCCTCAACACACCTCACAACATCTAAAATCCCAATTTTATGGCATCCAAGCCATCAAACCATCAACACCTTATTAGCATGTAAATAATTACATCTCATCATCATTTACAATCAAAACAATCACTACCAAAACTCGATAGTTAAATACCCAACTGAAGCAATCTTTCAATTTTTTTCCCATGATATTGGTATTAAATTTTAATTAAGGCTGGAGCAGTGATAATCCCATGTTTTAATGACCGTTATTAAAGATAATTAAATATTTGATGTCTTGACGTGTTTGACACACCTCGTCATGAAAAATGGGATGTTGAAGGTAAATGAATTTCACTAAGAGGGGCGGGAGGATCGTCTTTGACACGAACCTTTGATTAATGAGGTGGAAAATCCAGTGTCAGTTGAGAAATGACTTTTATCCATTTCTCTGAAAAAAAAAAATTTCCAGATATTTCAATTGAATTTTATTTTTTATTACTCAATTTTTTCCCCTGATATTTATACACAAAAAATAGTAGTTTTATTTATCCAACATCATTCTTGTGTTGACATTCGATGACATTTTCTTCTTTTCTATTTCTTTGCTAAATTCTATTTGCGCAGTGCCCAGTAAACCTCCTTCGGACGTTCGATGCTCGGCTCATTCGTCTCAGAGCATCCATGTCACTTGGTCGGCCCCGACGACCTCATCGATCCATGGCGTTCTGCAGGGCTATAAAGTGCTGTACAAGAGCAACAGCCGAGAACAACATCGCGTTCCATTTCGCGGGCAACATGGTGAGGCTCATGGACCCAGGGTTTGGATGGATGATGAATGGAGAAGTTGGTGTAATAAAGTTTTAGGACATGTTGAAATTGTCAGCAAATTAAATGGGAAATTTTTTTATATGTTTTTAAATGT
Source organism: Geophilus truncorum (assembly GCA_034695745.1). Taxonomy (NCBI): domain Eukaryota; kingdom Metazoa; phylum Arthropoda; class Chilopoda; order Geophilomorpha; family Geophilidae; genus Geophilus; species Geophilus truncorum. The sequence continues at coordinate 44,306 of JAQFZP010000164.1, read as the reverse complement.
TGTTTTTTGATGTTTGGAGATTGTTGAAGTACCTACTGTGCGTAACAAGCTTAATGAAGAAATTCTTGTTGGGAATCTGTTATTGGACAGTCCAATTTGGACTTGACCGGTTACAGTTAATAAGGATTAGATTCTTTAGTGGCTTCTCTGCAATACAAAATTGAGTTTGTGCAAGGCATTTTTTTTATATACTTGTAGTTATAGCTTAAACCTTTCTGTTAAAGCTATAAGTGTAAGGGAAAGTCATAACTATAATATTTTAATTCACACTATTTACAACTTAGGGACGTCATCAACTTCGCATAGAAAAACTTTGGCTACTTTATCACTTTAACAATTAATTTTAGGTTATTTTCTGCGTTACATATTCAACTTTTAGGCTTTTTTTATTGATAAATCATAAATGTATGAAATTGTAATTACGTTATAAAGTTTTTTATTTGATTTAGATGTTAAAACGTAACTGTTAATTCAATTGTCTAAAATTGGCTTTAATTCAGATGTGAGACTAATTATTAGATTTACAAAGTCAGAACATTACATCATACTAGCGAATGTTTTCCATGAAAACGTATGACGTAATGTTCTAGAACTTTCGCTTAGTGTAGTTCTAGCATAAGGAAAAAATTCACTGCGCACACAGAAGTTTTAACATTTTTTCTTACACTAATTTTAGTTAATTTTAACTTGTAAAATATAATGAAAAATGCCTTTGCGCAAACTCATTATTCTAAACAAAAAGATATGCTTTACAAAGAAGTCAACTTATTATACTCATAAATTGCAGGATGAATGAAACAAACAAACCACATGCTAAATAAACTGTATATATCTTTAAAATTACTGACATTACAAGTAAAAGTGCCTTTAAGTACCATTATTTTTCAATTCCCTATTTTTTCTCCTAGAGAAAACAGGGTTTAATGGAATGAATACGTGTGTTTGAGAGTACACATGTGCATCTCTCCAAACCTTTCTCTCACTCTCAGCACACATTCTCCCTTTTCTTTCATTCCCTCTTTGTCTTGGCCCACAAAAGGCTATTTTCTCACGCCCAACACTCGAGGTTCCAGCTCTCGATGGCTTTCCAATACGACCAACGGCCGAGTGGAATTCGAAAAGAGAAAATCTTTTCACAACCACTCACCTCGAGATTTTTCCCACAAAAAAACACAAATCTTCAAGTCGTGCATTGAGAAAGCCAAAATAAGCAACTTGTGGCTTTTAAGATTCACTTTACTCCCCCCCCCCCATTACCCTCTTTTGAATCTTTTCAAGTCAAAACGCCAGCTCCATATTTACGTTTGCTCTGACAATTCAATTGATTCGGTGTGAAACATTTACAATCTCTTTTTATGAATATTTAAAATAAGTCGCTCGAAGCATTTTAAATTTGCACTTTGCGGGTCAGGATATGAGGTTTGCTGATCTTTTATTTTCTTTTCATTTTATGTTCTCAGACAACTTCTTTATTCATTAAAAGTTTTGCTTCTTTTAAAGTTTGTTGTATTTGTTTTGTGTGGAAATAATTTTTTGCATTTTTAAATTTAGATATGGAAACTAAAATAACGTCTTCGCTCGAAACTATTTTGCATGGATTAGCAAAGTTTGAGAATTATTCTATTCAAGTCTTGGCGTTTACTCGAGTTGGAGATGGTGCTCGCAGCGATGTGATTTTCTGCCAGACTCTTGAAGACGGTAAGGAAAAATTAATTATAACAGTGGGATAGGGTGTTTGGGTATTTGTGTGGTTTGAGGGAAAATGTGATATTGCAAATTGCTTTTGGCTGAAGAATGGGATTTGATGTTTTAAATTAATTTTTTTATAGTAATTTATACGGAATAAATTATTTTAAAAAATGTTAAGTAAAAAGTATTTTTGTTAAAGATGATTAATTTTCTGTCATTTTGATATGCAACAAAGTGACAATTTTTTTCAAATTCAACTTCTACTAATACAGTAGATCTGGTTTCATCAACAAAAGTTAAAGTTAACTGGAGTTTCATCAATGTTATAAAAATTAAAAAAAAATTGCTGATTAGTTTAAATTTTAAGAGGCAGAAATGAAGTTACATGACATGTGGTGTTTTGATTTGATTTTATTACCGTATATTTTAATTTGTTTTCTGATAATAGCGAGTTTTTGGGCAGAATACAAACCGTTACAATTTATAGTATAAATAAAGAGGCATTTACAAGAACATTAAGGGTATAAATTTTATACACTTAATGTTCTTGTAAATGCCTCTTTGTCATTGCATTTTGTGCACACCAAGTCTAAATTACAACTGTACTGTATGTGTTTGTCTGAAAACTCACCTTTAATTACTTTATTTGTTTCAAAAGTTGCCATCACATTTAAATCTAGATTTAGAAAATTTTCATTACACCATTTTTACACCTAAAGAAGTTTAACATTTCTCCTTAATCATTTTCCAAACTTTAACTCAACTTTCCCATCGAACCACATCACCATTTATTAACAAACATTTTCACCATCACCAAACTCTACTTGCATCTCTTACCTCCACTTCTACTCACTCGAAACGAGGTTAATTCACAGAAGCTTAAAGGGTTAGATCCAGTTTCAAACGAATAACTTATTTTCATTAATGTTTCGCACGCTGCTCAAAACAGAGGCAGCTTTTCAGAGATTTACTAGGTGCTGCAATCGATGGACTTTATTAAAGCTGATCACCACTCGACCAAGAGATTGTTGATGACATTCCGAGTCGCTTGGTCTTTAACTCGAGACGACTTGGGATTTGCCTTTGGTCATCAGCCCGTTAAAACTTGCTCTGTGTTTGCAGTGCCCGAGGCCCCGGCAAAGGTGAAAGCCATCGTTACTTCGGAGGACTCGATCTTTCTCACTTGGATGCCTCCGCACCAGCCAAACGGCCTCGTAATACGCTACTCGGTTTACGTTCGGACCACCGACGATGATGTCGAGGTAAATAAAGAGATGTTTAATAGGGAGTTGTGAGGGATATTTATGGGTTTTTTTGGGGGTTTTGGGCAGAATACTACGAAGATTATTGTGCCAGGTGATCAACTGCAGTTTGAAGTGACGGCGTTAAGAAAGAAACAGCGGTATGAGTTTTGGGTCACGTCCTCGACTTCTGTGGGTGAAGGGCAGAGCACGAAGATGGTTAGTGTTGTGCCCAATGTTAAAGGTTAGTATTAGTTTGTTTTGTTTTGTATTTGAAGTGGACTGAGAGCAGTTCTGGGTGAAGTTAAGAATGAATGTTTTAAGAGTGGTGATAAAAGTGTATGAAATTGGAAAATTTTTATACCTGCATTAGTGGTCTTTCCCCATGCGTACAACTGAACTGGAATTAGAAAGTTTCGTGGATTAAGCAAATCTCTTTTCAAGCGCTAACTTAATTTTACCTGAAACGATACATTCTTCAATTATGCTGCATAATGTATGCAGCCATTCGCGAAGACTGAGAAACTACCAAGGTTCGAGTAGTTTTTAACGCAGCATCTTAAGCTATGTTACTTTTATTAGTAGGAGCATAGTAAGAAATGTTGGCTGGACTTTTGAGTTAGTTAAAACTTACAAGTGAAACGACGGTCAGAACGATTTTCTACTTTAGTTGTGCAGCTTAAAACCATGTTTTTTCAACTTTGGCTCCTTTCCGACAAAAACCCACAGCCAGTTCAAACTCACCGCATTCAACTGCATTACTGAACTGAAAATCAGATCGATGGGGAGTTGCTGTTAATCTAAAGAACAGCCTAGAAATTTTTAATTTCTAATTAAGCAGATGTATTCTCATAGTTCTTAAAATGTTAATTTTTTTTAATTTAAGTGATTTAAAACTGTTATTTTTGATTGCATTTAGTATAAAAAGAAACTTTAAATGTTATGTCTTCGCTATAACCGGAAGTTCTATTTTTAAAGTGCATTTTTTTTAATATGATCTGAGCCGCAAAGACCAACTACATAATTGAAATAGTATAAAATTTTACGTTAACACGAAATGATGCTACAGCTGCTACAACTAAAAAAAACAAACTGTTGGTTGTAGTTCTGCAATTTGCAGCATGCAAAAATATCTCTTTCGGTTTAATAAGACATAATTTCCTTAAAACTCAACTTAAATCAAATAATAGGGGTACTTAGAAAATTGCAAAAAAAAAAAAAAAAAAAAATAGCCCAACGTCAATATCCTTAAAATTTGTCTTTTCTAGTTTCACAACGATTTAATTGCTGTATACCAAAAGGAATTTATAATCAAGTTGAAAACATATCTAAAATCAATCAAAAACTAACATTTTTCGTTTACTTACTAACAAATTTTACATTTTTAAATTACTTCCACGCTCTTGATTTTCAACAATCTTCTCAACTTCCCAACTTTGCAACTCAACCAACCATTAAACCACTTTTCAACTTTAAAGTTTCAGCAAAAATTTCATCGTTCGGTTCCACCGTCGTGACTCCGTGGAAAGAAGACGTAGTGATGGAATGCGAGGCTGTCGGAGTCCCATCGCCCACGCGCTCGTGGAATGTCGGGTATTTTGTTATTATTTGCATTTCATTGTGATTATTTATTAATACCCGATTTCCCGACCCAGGGGTCAAATCCTGCCTCAACACGATCGCTTTGAAGTCCGCCATGACGGCAGTTTGCTCATCAGAAACGTTTATTTATCCGACTCCGGCAATTATTCATGTCACGTTGAAAATATTCACGGCTCCGATGACATCCATTATGATTTTATTGTACAAGGTAAACATTAAATATTTACTTATTTTTCTTGGGAGTTTTATATCTATAAGAAAGTGCTCTCAAGACTGCAACACCTGTTACATAATTAACAAGCAAATGCAGGTGTTAATGGCAGCATAAACTTTGTTTTAGAAAAAAAAAAGGAAAAAGGGGGAAATGGTTGTTTTCTTGGAACTTATAGTAAATTGTTCTCTTTAGCGCCACCTGTTCCCCCTCACCTGGTTGTTTCATCGACCACGTCTAACTCGGTGACCGTGTACTGGAAACCAGCTGCCGATGGCGGTAGTCCGATCACAGGTATTGTGTTTGATCAAATTGAGTCAATTTTTAATCACAGGTAAATAAAAGATAATTGTGGGAAGGTTTTTTAAATCGGGCTTTACTGCAGGGCAAAAGTGTTAAAGTGTTGAATTTTAGTTATAATAATGCATGAAATTTGAAGTATTGTTCAATGTTATACTAAGTTACTCGGTTATAACGTCATTTTCAAGCCGGGCCCTTGAGAAATGTTATAAAATGTATAAAACCATAATTTATTGGTTCTTATTCTTACAGAGTGCTATTGAATGAAATATGCTAATTTTTAAAGATTTCTATAAACACAGTCCCATAGAAAAAAAAAAGGTTCCAAATTGAAAAATGCCTATAGAGTGCTGTAAATCGTAGACAATTTTTTTTTTCTGTAGAATTCTGTAATTTATTTTATAGGGTTTTATTAAAAAGTTTAGAATTCTATCACTTCTTTCAACTCTACATCAGATTTACCAATTTAGCGAAATAATGGTACATATTGTGATATGGCTGTTAAAATATAAGGTTTTGAATTTCTGAATTTAAAAGCAATTGCAGCCATTTCATTAGTGTGTATTGATACTGTAAATATGATAGCATACTGTTAAACTTGTCAGTTTTTATAAGTTATTATTGACACAACAAAAATAATTTTAAAATTTTACCACACGATGTCAATTTTCAATAAAATTAAATAAAATTTACTTTAGCTCTGCATTAAAAATTGACCTTAAAACACAAATCGAAACTATCTTTAAAAATTCAGTGTTGTTTTTCTCTTCATTCATTATTTACAGGTTACGCTCTCACCTTAAAACGGGAATACGGCGAATGGGAAGATATACAACTAGAATCAGAAATTAGATCGCACACGATTGACAAGTTGTGGTGCGGCTCAAGGTATCAGCTTTACATCAGTGCGACGAATGAAATCGGCGCAGGAGAACCGTCGGAAATTGAATTTTTTAAGACAAAAGGCTCGGGTGAGTTTGACTTGCACGTCTCGGCGTGTGATATAATTTATTTGGTTAAGTGAAGAGGGCGCTTTGATTTATGGATGTTGTCTGTGTGTGTTTCAGCTCCATCGGCTCCGTCGAAGGAGCAGTTTATTTACCCTGATTCGGAGTTCGTGGCTCTTAATTTGAACACGTGGGACGACGGCGGATGCTCCATTTTGTATTTCATCGTCGAGTATAAGCCGAAAACGGTGGCAGATTGGATTTTGGTATCCAATAACGTGAAGCCGCAGCGAGACACCTTCTTAATCCCCGATTTAGAACCACGAGTTTCCTACAACTTACGTGTGACTGCACATAATTCAGCCGGATCTCACACTCAAGTTTACGATTTCACGACCCGTTTCCTACCTGGACGTAAGTACCCGCTTTAAGAATGAATGAAATGTCAACTGACTATTTCTTTTTTGTAAAAACGTTTATTGACTTAGAAATGGTTTTTTATAAATATCTCGAGAACCGTTTGAGATATCTTAAATTTGAAAAAAGCATTCGATTCAGCTGTAAAAGATGAGTTTTTCTGTACATTGACGGGTTTTTAAATACCGGTATTTATTTTTGCGCGTAAAAGTTTGTTATAAAAGACAAAAATAACAGCTTTTCTGCAACAGTTTTGAATTGGAGCGTTAATTTAAGTTATTTCCGGTTGTGTTAAAGTCTTGTAATTATAGGAATAGTAACCTTACTTTACATACATGGCGTCATTAAAATTTCAAGTTTTTATCTTAACCGGAAGTGTTTAAAATAAACGCTCTTCATGACGTTTTGCACATACCGTACTTACTTGTTAATACTTGAAATGATGATTAAGTCAACTTCCAGTTGTCTTAGATCTTTCTACCTTAAGATAACATGGCTTGACATAAAACTTCGTCTTGTTTAAATTTTTCAAGACATTTTCTCAACCAGAAGTGGTTTTAATCACATCAACTCAAACGTAAAGCACTGCAGAAAAGCCAAATTGAAACATTATTACACGTTCACAAAATGTAAAATATTAATTTAAAACGACAAAATTTAAGACATTTATTTCTATGTTTGGTTTGTCGAAGACAGTTTACTAATTAAAATTGAATGTGGATCGTCATTAGCGAAGAAAACGGCACAAGAAGTGGAAAGGAGGAAAATGGTAAAATTAGGAGACGGGAAACGAACCGGATGCAACGAATCGATATTTCTGTTACCGAGCGAGTTTTTCTTTATTTTTTTTTCTCCGTAGGAGGATGGGATTACGACGTTGCAGTAGTAGCGAAACTTATTTGTCTTTTTCTACACGCGCCGCAGCGAAAGAAAAATATTTGTTCGTTTTCTATTTGCACTGCGTTCGAATTCTCGGATGATTAATTAATTTTCGCACTTTGCAAAAACTCTATACTTGCAATTCAGTATTGGGAGAAGCAATTGTCTTCCGTTTTGAGGAATTAGTCGTCTGGGAATTAGGGCAAAAAAATATTTTTTTTTATTTTTTTTTTTTTTTTTTTTTTTTGTTTTTTTTTTTTTTTTTTTTTTTTTTTTTTTTTTTTTTTTTTTTTTTTATTTTTTTTTTTTTTGTAAACCGGGATAAAATATCGACGTGATTCCTTCTCTCTTGTTTTTAAGGTTCGGAAATTCATCAGGACGCTGAGCACGAAATTGAGGAAGAGCAAATTCCATTTTACTTTGACCTCAAGTTGGTGGTTCCGGTGGTAGCAGCAATTTTGGGATTGTTGATTATTTTTTCGACCTATGCTCTTTGCATTGGCCTCAGACGGAAACAGGTTTCAAATAAAAAAGGTAAGAATAAAGAAGTACTGTAAGAGCAGCAGATGTAAATATTTAAAGATCAAGTGAACTGAACTGATACATTATTAAACATAAACCTACTTAAAGTGATAGTGTCACAATTTTTTTTTAAATTTTGGTGAAAGTTAAATCTTCACTAAAATTTGAAAAAAACGTCAGATCTACTGTATTGGCTTGCCATGATCTGGAAACTGCATTATGACGTCATCAAACCTAGCTGTTCCTTGTAGCATGATATTGCCTGCAATGCTTCTATCCGAAATCAACACATGCACTGTAGGCATTTCATGCTGCAAGGGGCAGCATTAATGTTGTCATCATTGATTTAAAATGTAAACTTGGAATCCTAAGCCAGAATGAAATTTCCAGATTACAAATGAATAATTGATTGAAAACTAGTTTACAAACTTTTAAAACTAAATTTACAAACACAAAAATTACCTTACTATACTAAAAATATTTGAGTTTGAATAATTCTCTCACCAGAGGTCAAATACTGAATTTCACTGCAAACAAGTCAAATGTTGCAGGTTCACATTTTTTCCAACTATGTGATACGTGTATCTTTATTTACTTTTTCTACCACTATAAATCATTCTTTGTCATTTCTGTTTGTGCGAAATGTCTTTTTATGGAAGTACAACTTCACTGCTTCCTTTAACTTCAACATTTCGCAGCCTGAAGTCGTTTGTGAACGTTAAAAATTGCAGTTTTATACGTTCGAACAGTCAATTGTCTTATCTAAATGTGTAGTGGTTTCAGTTGCCAAAAGTAGAAGCCGATGGCCACATTTATGATGTTCAGCTGCAAACAATATCTGTTGTTACTTGTTAGGAACGAGGCGAATTTCCATCGTTATTGCATCGATTCGGCAGTTTGGCCAACATTTATTTGCCATTCGAGAAAAGTTTATTTTCAAAATTTTTTCTTGTGAAATGGAGGAGGGAAATCATAATTTTATTCATTTACCGATTCAATTTCGGTCGGTTTTGTTCTGTTTGCGTTTCTTGTTGATGGGAGTAGGTAAATAGAAGTTGCGAGTCGAGGCATTTGACTTTTGCTTGTGGATTTGATGTTTCCAGATGACATCTCGGGAGATATGAAAAGCATCATTGCTGTTCATTGGTGCCAAATCTCGTTCTGATGTTAACATCGTAAATACAAGCAGTCGAGTCCAGTGCTGCACTTGTGTGGTCAACTGGAAATGTACAGAAGAGATGAGTTGTACCAGAAGTAAATAAACATCGTGAGATATGAGCTTTATCGCCTGATTTACAATGTTTGCAGCTAACATCCAATCGCAATCGAATATAAATGGAATGTTTTTATGGTTGATATAATTTATTTTATTTAGGTTTTTAATGGTGTTGTTTGGAGTGGGTTAAAATGGCACTTCCTGTTTGGGTAAAAGTTGAATTTCGTGATATTCAGATTTAAAGCTAACCGGAAATGCTATGCAAATAACTAGATTATCAGAAAAATAATTTTTTTTATATGAATTTGAGCAGCACTTCCGGTTTGCTAAAAAATTTTAAATTTAAATTATTTCCTTCCATAAGTAGATGTCTTTACAATTTTAAGCCTTAAATGCAACCGGAAGTAGTATAAAATAATTTAAAACATTTATTTTTTACAGTAAATTAGCATTTAAAATTTTAAAATTTGCATTTCCGGTTAAAATAAAAGCCATTAAATTTTGTAGTGTTTTAAAATTCAAAGTCCAGTTTGACCAAACTCTAGAAATTCATAAACTTAAACAACATATAAACAAACATCAAAAATCGTAAGTCAAAATTCAATGAAAGTGACACTTTAAACCACTCAAAACATTTAATTAAAAAAACGTAACACATCTCCATGTTTACAAAACTCTGATGGTTTCATTTACAGAGGATGAATATTGCAATCCAGAGAAAGACGTCGAAGGTCACGAATTGGACAAGACTACATCTCCAGGGCGGTGTCATTATCAGAAAGAATCCTTTGAGTACACAACTGGCACACTGCCACCTCCAAATCGACCCAATCTCAATTACACGCGCAACGGTGAGTCGTTTCGCAACACATCGATTCGATTTCTAACTTCAACTAAACTTTTACTTGTCATTCTCGTTTCTTACATTTTTTTTGCTTTAAACGCGCTGCAGTTAACTTAACTTTTGGTCGCGTGTTTACACCAGACATGTCAAGAAAAATAAGAGAAGAAATAAATCCAATTTGTGAGTTTGGATGTCGGGTCTCGTTCCGAATCCCATTTCCCAAGAATGGGATCCCGAAAAAAAAAAAAAAAAACAATTTCTATGCGAAATAACCCTTTAGATGTGTGCTCTGAACTACCCAAGTTGCTTTGCGCGCCACGCGGACATGTTTTTTGTCTTTTACCCCGTCTGGAGTTGTTTGATTTTCATTCGTCTTCATCTTCTCGAAAATATGTCGCTCGATTATTATTTCTCCCGGGTTGCCATGACGACGCAATTGATATTTTTTTTATTCCAGATAGGGCGGTTCATTTAGCTTGTGTACATTGTTTCCTTTTAACGGTTCTATTTAGAAAGGGGATAAAGCGTTTTCTGCCCGTGGGTGAAGTTGTCATGACGATATGTGGGTTGTTAGTGTTGTCAAATTATTATGACGATTTAAGCTTGGGGAGAACTCGGTGAGTGTATTTGATGGAGGGATTTGTTGTTGAAATGTGCATTGTCATGATGATAATAATGACTTGTATTATTATGTTAACATGCAGGAAATTGAAATTATAATTTAAAAAAAAATCAGCTAATTTTAATTTATTACTATAGTATTTGCAAATTCTCACACTGGGAGGCGTGATAGTTCAATGGTAACTCGCGGTTTTTCTGACTTGGATAATTTTAGTTTACTGTAATTTATTACTAAAATTTCACAACAACCGATACCGATTCCAATTCTTTATTAAAAAAATACTTCCAAATGTTGATTTTTTTTTGTTTTAGTACATAAGAGCATTTAAAGTTTGTAAATATTTTTTAAAGGTTTATTTGAAACGTTGGGATCTGGTCACTATATCGACGGTCGATATCGATGGGGCATTTTATCGTCGCCGTCGAAATTAATCAAAATTTGTATTTTTGAAAAGTCGTAGCTGGAATATCGGCTAATACCGATACCCATATTTTCGTGAATATCGGCAGATATCTGAAATCCGAATCGGTCAAGTCTTAGTTTATAAACAAAAATTCTCAACTTATTCTTATTTATCATTTAAAAACAGTAATAATTAAACAACAATAATTGAAAAAAATTAAGCGAATTACATTTAAATTCTTGATTAATTTATTTCAATTTTATCTGTTTTTAAAATTTCATCAGTTAAACTATAGCTTACTGAAGCTATACCTGTCGGCTGTATTGTTAACTTTATTTCTAAATTTTCTTTCTTTACGTATTCAATTATCGTATTTCTATCACTGCAGATTTTGTCACAAAATCTAACAAAAACTGTTCTTAAAGGATTTTTTAATTTCAGTAATTGTATAAACATTTCTGAACTAATTGATCCGCACTCGCTCAGTTCGAGAGCCGACAATTCAAGCAGAGGGTTTTCGTTTACGATTTTAGTAACGATATCATCCGTTAACATTTCACAGCCGCAAATACGCAACTTCCTTAATTTGAATGCATTTCTTAACAAAACATACAAATGTCTCTCACTAACGTGTGAACAATAACGTAACTCTAATTGACGAATTTGAGAAAATATCGCACGTTTTTCCAAATTTTCATTTACGTTGGTCACACTGCAGTGCGACATCACTAACTCTTCCAACTGGGGACAATAACAAGCAATTTTCTCGATATCGACGAATTTGATCGAAGGTATGTGTAAAATTGTAATTCGTTGACGCGAGATTTGTAAAGCAGGTACGATTTGTGCGAACTCGTTTATAAAAGGCGAAGACTCGATGTAAATCTGTGTCAATCGGGGGAAAATTGTAATCGCTGTGTGCAGTTGTTGATACGAAATTTTGGGGAAATCTCTGAATTTCAAAAACGAATAAGTACGAAAATTCGTGGGAATAAAATTAAAAACGGAATACAACATCTTAGACCAATGGTCGCATTCGAATGTTTCCAAGAAAGGAAGATTGTTAAGTGCGTTTAAACATCCCCTCTCTGTTATATTGCTACATTTGGAAATTACGAAATTTTTTATTTTTATTTTGTGCTGCGAACAAAGCTGGCCGAGTCCGCTATCGGTGACATTTAAGCAAATAACCAAAGACAGGTCAGTAAGCTGAGTGCAGTGTGCGCCGATTTCATAGAGTAATGTGTCGGTGCACCAGGAGCAGTATGAAAAAGAAAGATTCGTAATTTCGGACAAGCTTCGGATTAGTTGTATCGCCGTGTGCGGCGACAATTCTTGTTTACTGAAGTCCAGACGAGTTAGGTGTTTACAAACATCTATTATCCGAATTGCCAATGATTCGAGTGGCATGTCAAATAAATGCAGTTTTAACAATTGTCGCGATCTTGGGTGAACGAAAATTTCAGTTGGTAATGTACTGACAACACAATGTTTCAAAATTCGTTGGTATATGGTGTCGATAATTAGATACGGAAGCTTCAATATTTGCAATTTGTTAACTATTCTTTGCAAACATAGGTTATATAAACTCTCCGCGCTTTTTCTCTGCGGCATTCTGGGATTTTGGGACAAATTTCGTTGTGTTTCGATACTGTACCGGTATTTATAAAGTTCTTATGAACGTTTTTACTTCGTTTTTTTCACAAGTGGCAATTTCTGTTCGGCTTTGTAAGTGTAAGAAGTTCTTACATCTACAACGTTTTGGAGTTAGCGATGAGGGAAGGAGAAAGAGTTAAGTTTATTCTAATGCCTTTAGGCATTAACTTAACTGTAATGTACAAGAAAGTATATTAAATTAGAACATATTTTTGTTAATAATAATGGATTTCTAAATAATTTCTGGTTTTGAAAAAATGTTAGATATATTTGTTTATTGTTACTTGTTGGTGTTTTGAAGGTACAATATTTCAGTTTTCTTATTTCATTCAGGTAATTGCAGGAAATTGAAGTTATATTTAAAAAAATCGGCTAATTTTAATTTATTACTATAGTATTTGCCAATTCTCACACTGGGAGGCGTGATAGTTCAATGATAACTCGCTGTTTTTCTGACTTGGATAATTTTAGTTTACTGTAATTTATTACTAAAATTTCACCACAAACAATACCGATTCCAATTTTTTATTAAAAAAATATTTCCAAATGTTGATTTTTCATGTTTTAGTACGTAAGAGCATTTAAAGTTTGTAAATATTTTTTAAAGTTTTATTTGAAACGCTTACATATATTAGTTGTGTTTTTGTAACAAATTTGTTTGTCACGTTTGAAAAATTTCTATTTTTGCACTGAAAACGTAATCAAAATTTGCATTTTTGAAAAATCGTAACTGAAATATCGGCTAATACCGATACCATATTTTCGTGAACCGGAATATCGGCAGATATCTGAAATACGAATCGGTCAAGCCCTAGTTTATTAACAACAATTCTTAAATTATTTATCATTTAAAAACAGTAATAATTAAACAAGAATAATTGAAAAAAATTAACCGAATTACATTTAAATTCTTGATAAATTTATTTCAATCTTATCTGTTTTTATAATTTCATACAATTTAGATTTAGGTTACCTAAGTTACCATATCGTTAACTTCACATCTAAATTTTCCCTTTTTACATATTCGTATATTTTCTTGTCACACAAACTAACACGAACTGTTCTTAAAGGATTTTTTAATTTCAGTAATTGTATAAACATTTCTGAACTAATCGATCTACAAACTCTCAGTTCGAGATCCGACAATTCAACCAGAGGGTTTTCGTTTACGATTTTAGAAACAACATTATCCGTTAACATTTCACAGCCGCAAATACTTAATTTCCTTAATTTGAACGCATTTCTTAACAAATCATACAAATGACCCTCACTAACTTGTGTACAATAACGTAACTCTAATTGACGAATATGAGAAAATATCGCACGTTTTTCCAAATTTTCATTTACGTTGGCCACGCTGCATTCTCTCATCACTAACTCTTCCAACCGGGGACAATAAAAATCAATTTTCTCGATATCGACGAAATTGATCGATTGTAAGTGTAAAATTGTAATTCGTTGATGCGCGATTTGTAAAGAAGGAACGATTTGTGCGAACTCGTTCATAAAATGCGAAGACTCGATGCAAATTCGTGTCAATCGGGGGAAAATTGTAATCGCTGTGTTCAGTCGTCGTTGATTCGATATTGCGAAAATGTCTCCGAATTTCAAAAGCGAATAAGTACAAAAATTCGTGGGGATAAAATTGAAAACGGATTTCAACATTTTAGACCAATGGTCGCATTCGAATGTTTCCAAAAAAGGAAGATTGTTAAGTGCGTTTAAACATCCCCTCTCTGTTATATTGCTACATTTGGAAATTACGAAATTTTTTATTTTTAGTTCTGGTAAACACAGCCAACAGATTCCGTTGTCGGTGACATTTACGCAATTAACCAAAGAGAGGTCAGTGAGCTTTTTGCAACGTGTGCCGATTTCATTGAGTAATTTGTCGGTGCACCAGGAGCAGTGTGAAAAAGAAAGATTCGTAATTTGGGACAAGCTTCGGATTACTTGTATCGCCCTGTGCGGCGACAATTCTTGTTCACTAAAGTCCAGACGAGTTAGGTTTTTACAAATGTTTATTATCCGAATTGCCAATGATTCGAGGGGCATATCGAAGAATGTCAGATTTGACAATTGTCGCGATTTCGGGTGAACGAAAATGTCAGTTGGTAAATTTCTGCCAACATAATTTTTCAAAATTCGTTGGTATATGGTGTCGATAATTGGGTATGGAAGCTTCAATATTTGCAATACGTTAAAATCCTTAATTATTCTTTGCAAACATAGGTTATATAAACCATTCGCGCTTTTTCTCTGTGGCATTCTGGGATTTGGACAAATTTCGTTGTGTCTCGATACCGTACCGGTATTTATGAAGTTCTTATGAACGTTTTTACTTCGTTTTTTTCACAAGTGGCAATTTCTGTTTGGCTCAGTAGGTGTAAGATGTTCTTACATCTGCAACGTTTTGGAGTTAGCAATGAGGAAAGGAGAAAGGTTTAAGTTTATTCTAATGCCTAAAGTCTTAACTGTAAAATTTACGAGAAAGTATATTAAACTAGAAAATTTTTTTGTTAGAAATAATGGATTTGTAAATAATTTCTGGTTTTGAAAAAATGTTAGATATATTTGTTTATTGTTACTTGTTGGTGTTTTGAAGGTACAATATTTTAGTTTTCTTATTTCATTCAGGTAAGTGCAGGAAATTGAAGTTATATTTAATAAAATCGGTTAATTTTAATTTATTATTATAGTATTTGCAAATTCTCACACTGGGAGGCGTGATTGTTAAATGATAACTCACGGTTTTTCTGACTTGAATTATTTTAGGTTATACTAGGGCTTGATTGATATCATAAAAATCGGAAATATGCAGATATCCGATATTGCAAATAAAAATCGGCTATTATCGATACCAATTCTGATTTTTCAAAACTTTCAAGTTAATTTTTATTGTTTTTACAAAAATATCGTCATACATTAAAAAAAAAAATACATGGAATTAGCAGCCAAAATATCGGTCAATACCGATACCCAATATTTTTCCAAATATCGGCTGATTGCCGATACCGATTTCAAAATCGGTCATGCTTTAATTAAAAACTCGAAACTAAAAATTATAATGAAAACAACAATTCTTAATCTATTTACCATTTTAAAACAGCAATAATTGAAAAAAAATTTAACCGAAATACATTTAAATTCTTGATAAATTTATTTCAATCCTATTTGTTTTTAAAAATTCATAACAGCCAACGTTAACTTTACATCTAAATTTTTTCTTTTTACATATTCGAATACCGGTATCGTCATTTTATCACTAAATCTGCAGATTTTGCCACACATACTAACAAAAACTGTTTTTAAAGGATTTTTTAATTTCAGTAATTGTATAAACATTTCTGAACTAATCGATCTGCACACTCTCAGTTCGAGATCCGACAATTCAACCAGAGGGTTTTCGTTTACGATTTTAGTAACGACGTCATCCGTTAACATTTCACAGCCGCAAATACTTAATTTCCTTAGTTTGAACGCGTTTCGTAACAAAACATACAAATGACTTTCACTAACTTGCGTACAATAACGTAACTCTAATTGACGAATTTGAGAAAATATCGCACGTTTTTCCAAATTTTCATTTACGTTGGTCACACTGCATTCTGTCATCACTAACTCTTCTAACCGGGGACAATAAAAATCAATTTTTTCGATATCGACGAAATTGATCAAAAGTATGTGTAAAATTGTAATTCGTTGATGCGAGATTTGTAAAGACGGAACGATTTGTGCGAACTCGTTTATAAAATGCGAAGACTTGATGAAAATTCGTGTCAATTGGGGGAAAATTATAATCGCTGTGTTCAGTCGTCGTTGATTCGAAATTGCGAAAGTGTCTCCGAATTTCAAAAGCGAATAAGTACGAAAATTCTTGGGGTTAAAATGCAAAAAGGAATTTAACATCTTAGACCAATGGTCGCATTCGAATGTTTCCAAGAAAGAAAGAGTTTTAAGTGCGTGTAAACATCCCTTTTCTGTTACTCCGCTACATTCGGAAATTACGATATTTTTTATTTCCATTTCTGGCTGCTGCCGACACAGCCAACAGATTCCGATGTCAGTGACATTTACGCAATTAACCAAAGAGAGGTCAGTAAGCTTTTTGCAGTGTTTGCCGATTTCCATGAGTAATTCATTGGTGCACCAGGAGCATCTTGAAAAAGAAAGATTCGTAATTAGGGGCAGTTTTTGGATTAATTGTTTCGCGGTCTGCGGCGACAATTCCTGATACACGAAGTCCAGACGAGTTAGGTTTTTACAAACGTCTATTATCCGAATTGCCAATGATTCGAGTGGCATATCGAAGAACATCAGTTTTGACAATTGTCGCGATTTCGGGTGAACGAAAATGTCAGTTGGTAAATCACTGGCAACATAACCTTTCAAAATTCGTTGATATATTGTGTCGACAATTGAATATGGAAGTTTCGATATTTGGTGATGCAATTCGTTCAAATCTTTAATTACCCTTTGCAAACATAAGTTATATAAACTCTTCGCGCTTTTTCTCTGCGGCATTTGGGATTAGTGTTTTGGGACGAATTTGGTTGTGTCTCGGTACCAGTATTTATAGAGTCTTTAGAAACGGTTTTACTTCGTTTGTTCACAATTGGCAAATTTTGGTTTAGCTTTTGTTTACATCTAAATGTAATTATGTAAAGCCTAACTTGTAAAATTTATAAGGAAAATTATTAAAATAGAAAATATTTTTGTAAAAAATAATAGATTTGTAAATAATTTATAATTTTGTAAAAAGTTAAAAATATATTTGTTTATTGTTACTTGTTAGTGTTTTGAAGGTATAATATTCCAGTTTTTTTATTTCATTCACATAGAGTAAAGTAATGCATTATCTTTTATCAAGTCTTCAAATTACACAAAACAAATAAGCAGTTCATCAACCATTACAGTATATGGCTCCAGTTTCCATTACTATTGTACCTAAAAAAAATATTTTTTTTATCTTGTTTTAGTGGGGGGGTTCTCTGAGAGCTAAAACAGCCAAAAGACAAATTGGTAAGTAAATGGAGAGTGACTAAAAGAAGAATCAGAGTAGCATTGTCCATCTTTGGCGTCTTTTGCTAAATGACCACACATAAGGAAAGTAATGGACTGGGGAAGTGGAGCAGTTAAAACCAAAGTAAAAAAGAGGCAAAATAAAGTTTTGAGAAGCCACGATTTGTATCCAGCGACCAATTATGGAAGTTGTCTGGCAGCTGAGCTATTGAAAAGGGGAAATGGCTGTTCGCAGGAAGGACACCATTGGACAAAGAGGGAGGGCATTTCAAATGTTTTCTCAGCACCAACTGCAGTCTAATGTAAAAGTTGTAAAAGAAGCAATAATTACAATTATTTTGATTAAGATTTTTGTAAACATTTTGATGGAGCATTTTAAAGTGAGTGGTCATTTTTTATCACATTTCCTAAGCTTATTATTGTTAAAAATGATGTGAATTGTTGTCAACAGGTGTCATTAACTTTAGGATAATAATTAATAACATACTATATTACAATGATTTTGTGTCTTAATTGCTGGTACTGTTCAATATTTATTATTTTGTTGCAACTTTGCACTGCAATTTGTTTTAAATATTTTGCTTTAACTAGTTACTGGCTTAACCACTAGGGCGGCGCCATATTTTGAGAAAACAGGTAATATCTTTTTATGTTGTTTTTATGTTCAGCTTAGAAGGCACAAGAAGGCAAAGGGTTTAACTTAACCTTTTCTTTTGTGCGTTCTAATTGGTTTATATTTCTTGAGATGCACTTCTCTTAAAAATAATGCACAAAACGTTATTTCCGGTTTGGAAAAAATAAAAATTTAAACCTAGACTAATAAATGTCTTTCAGACCACAAGATTGACGGCACCTAGTGATAAGCGTCTGGTTTTGTTGACAATTATCCGATTACGCAGGATGTTGAGAAATTATCTCCTGTTTACACTACCGGATTAAAATTCTGGTGTTTTATGGTGTTGGAAGTTGGTTAAAGCGATTTCAAGTCAAGTTCCCTATTTGTTATTCGTGAATTCTTTTTATTTATTTACGAATAAATGAATGCGAAAGTTTGAAGTTGAGGTGCAAGATTAATGGCGTTTGCCAAATTCCCGTGGTTCAATACTCAATTTGCTGACTCACTGCAGCTAAAATAAACAGTTAGAGATTAGGAATTGGCATCTGTTGAATTGAAAATCTGGAAATTTAAATATCGAATTTTGTTCATATTAGTGCATATTTTTTAATATTTAAATTTAAATGCGTTGAAATGAATTCTTCAAGCCAATTTTAAAATTAGCAATAGTTGATGCTAAAATTTTAAATTGGCTAGGAAAAATTATTAATTCATCTAAAAACTTGTTACTTTGATGAAATGCTTTTTTTTTTTTTTACCTCATTTAATACAAAAAAATTAAGACAAAAAATTAAAACAATTGGAGAACTTACAGTATTTTCAATGCGTTTAAATTTAAATATTAAAAAAAAATGTGCTAAAAATCCATTATCTTTAGTTAGTTTGATTGGTCACTTCTAGAGGGCGTGCACGATTTCTAATTCCTCGATGTGGCCGAATGCTGGTAATGTTTTTTTTTTTTAATGAGTTGTTTTGAAAATCAGTGGCAGCGACCGGTCCTCCGGTCACTTCATTTTTATTTCACTGGTAAATTGAGTTTACTTTTAGTTACAACAATTTGTGTGAGCTAACAAACGTCTGGTATCTGCAAATGGAATAAACAGTTACAAATGGAGACTTGACTGGAATAAAAATGGGGCTGATCAATGAATAGAGAGGTCTGCGGGATGTTAAAAGGGGAATAGCGCTGTGGTCTCACGTCTTTTGTGTTGCAATCGGCTCTGATTTCAATCTGGCTCTGCGGGGTAAGAAGATTAAACAATTTGTTAGCAAAGAAACTCGTTTTTTAGGGTTAACTGCAGCTCAAAGTTGGATTTATTTTTTGTTCTGTAGATGTGGAAAGTTTTTTTGATTTCTTGGTGCAAGGTTCAACTTTAAGTTTTTAATTTTAAGTTTAAACGTGGAGCTAAATTGTGCCATTTGGTGCGAAATGACAAAATTGTAATTCAATTTTGTTGATGGTTTATACTTTGTTGCAGTTTGGAGGGTTTCTGACGGCACTTCCGGTTTGATTAGGGCTTTGAATTATCTGTGTTGGGGGAGAATTAGGGTCTTTTGAAATTTCAAGTGTTGCTTTAATTTGTTTTAAGGTGCAATGTACGTGTTAAAGACGAGGATGAAAGATTTTTAATTAACTGCAATTTGGAGCGGGCGTAATTGGCACTTCCGGTGTGAATAGAAGCTTGATTGTTTGAAGGAACTGGTATTCTTGATAGCAGTAAATGTCTTTTATTGTAGGTCTCGGTAATGAAACCGGATGTGCCATTTTGCTCCAAATTGGAAAACTACAAACATTTTTTTATGCAATGGTTGAAAGGGCACTTCCGGTTTAAACAAGAATGTAATTACATAGTTGCGTTTATTTTAAGCGTTTCCTGAAATTTTAAAAATATAAAAGTGGAAATTACAGCTATTTTAAGTTGTAAAATAACGTAACTTCCTTTGCCTCTTTAAATGGCCCTATAAAGCTACCGTACATTAGTTCTGGGTTCTGCCAATCATCGGTTACTGTTGTAGAGATTAAAAATATAAATTATTATTAAATATGGAATTAATTGCGCTAATTTCCAATTACCTTTATTTATTTGTGCCTAAACAAATAAATTCCGTGTTATTAAACGTTATTTATAGCGTTTGGCCGAGATTGCAAATAGTTACGAATTTTAAAAAGCATTATTTGCGGTTTCGTACCGAAGAGGTTGATGGCAATTTGTAAAACCGGGGGTTTTCCTGAAATTGGTTAAGTATCGCTTCTCGGCCTTTTGGCTCAGATCGTATTAAGAATACCGTTCTTGTCAGAGTGACGTCTGATAGGGTTCCATTGGAACCTGTGATGTCTGTCTGATTTTTGGAACTTGCGGGGTCTCAGAGCTTGCTCCAACCTCGTGGAGTCGACCTGGTATTGCAGTACTACTGGGATTGGCTCATTAATAAGAATATAAAATTAGTAAAAATTGAGCACTTTAATTTGGTGCTGTTTTATGGAACTGAATCAGAAATAACTGGTTTTAATTAATCTTAATAAATTAGCCACTCTGTAAATTTTTTCATGGTTCTAAATTTGAAAACTAAAAATGTTGTTGTTTTGAAAGACAAAATTGACACTTCCGGTGTTAATATAAATTATCCAATTTTGAAATTCAAATTTGAAAACTAGGAAAACCAGAAGTACGATTTTATCCACCAGAGAATTACAATATCTATGAGAGTTTTTTATTATTATTTTTTTTTTTACAATAACACCAGAAAAAAACCTTCTATATGTAAAAACACAGCGTCATACACAAATTTTCTCGAAATTTCATTCTTATTTTCTAAACTTGCAGTGCATCTTTAACTTCACATTATCTCTTCGCTAACAAAACATCTCAAACTCATTTCAATTTTTTCCCAGACGAAGAAAACATCTGCCCGTACGCCACCTACAGGATCCCCGAATCATCGAACGAAGCTCAAATGCACATATCCGCTTGGCATCAATCATCGGTACGTACAACCCCATCCCTATAAAATTAGCCTCAATTTTATTCAAATTTATTTACGACGAATAATCAACCCTCTATCTAATTAAACGAAATCAAAATTCATCCGTTTTTACGCACACAAACTGCGTTTCGGGCACCAAAGCGTGAAATATGATTAAATGTAATTAGATTCGTCGATGATTTAATGCAAACTGGAGCATGTCATTTCGCCGCACCCAATTTCTTTTTTCCCCTTGACCTCATACGCATTTCCTCCCATGTTTACCCCCCAAGCGCCCTCTATTGCTTGTTGTAAACACAACTCGATTAACGAGACTGTTAAAACGAATTTTTACACGCGTTTGTATGGAGATCGAATCTTAATGACCCAGCAGACCTGACGCTCTTTTAATTAACTTCGTTGATGGGATGAACGCCTACTTTATCCTCTTGTTGCGCCTCTAACGAGTTGCTATACACTGAACCCACAAGTAAACCGATTCACGCGTTTCCGAAACGCTTTTATCTCGCGATTAATTAATCACCGAACACAATTCGCACTTTTCAGCTTTTTTTTTTCTTGTTGTTTACAGGCTAATGTGCAGGAGTTCGGGCGGGAAAAGCATGAAGTTAGTAAACAAATGGCAGTTGACCCCGCGCTCGGTCTATCGCAGGAACAAGGTGATATGAAAGGCTTTTTATGCTGTTTTCTATTGCCCATTGCATCTGTTTTTATTGGTGGAGTTGCACTAGTTGCAATCTTCACTTGATGGTTCCTATTTTGCTTTCGACTGATGGCTGTCCCTCTTTTTTTTTTTATTTGGGGGGGGGGGGGGGTGGATGGGTGACGGTAGGGTTGGGTGATGAATTCGCAAGGAAAAATTTAATGGGTTTTTATATGTGTTTGTTCTACTGTGTGAGTTTATTTATGAAAGGTTTTGTAGGAATGTGTTGTGCAGGGAAGCTTCATAGGAATGTGTTATGCAGAGAAGTTTCATAGAGATGTATTGATGTCATTGATGATGGCGAGATTTATGTTGGATTCGTCGCAGATACAGATTGCATGCGACCACTTTACTCTACGGTAAAATAGGATGTACAAACATTACAAAACGATAACAAACAAAACTACATTAAATATAAACAGAGCTTGGAGTGATTATAAAAAATATGAGGAGGAGAAATAATTTTTACTATTGTGTAAAGGATCATAGGATTCTATAGAATAGAAGGAATTCAGTAAGATCTACAGCATTTTTTTCAGTTTTGAATTTTCTTTCTACTAAGAACCTGTAAATTACATTTAATGTTCAAGTTCGACTACTGGGTTTGTAGTCATCATCAGAAACTGAAGTATAATTTTACGTAGTTATGATATTCTAACTTATCATAGAATATCATAACTACGTAAAATTATACCTCAGTTCTACTTGTATTAGTTGTAAAGATGGTGGTTGTACAGCCACCATCTTTACAACTAATACAAATAGAATCCAACATCAACACGCAGTTACACTCTTCCAAAACAAATAAACCAACAAATTCAATTGGCAGTAAAAATCCAAAACAACTAAACAAATGCATAAAACTTTACAAACATCAAAACAAACCAATAAACTCTTTAATTACTTATTTAGGAATTTGGAATACACACAAACTGGCATCTATCATTTCATCATCAAATACCACCAAATAAACTCTGAGCAATTTTAAAACTCAACACCCCAACATTGATTATCAGTTGCACTCATAAAAAAAATTTAACTGAAATATTAATGCAACATACTCGTGAAAGAAGTAATTTATAGTTGAATCTAAGTGAAAGCACTTAACGTTGATTAAAGAAAGCTAATACCTTAAACATAATCAAATATTGAGCAAGGATATACATAGACTTTTAATTAATTTTCAGTGCAACTTGAAGCTTTACTTTTTAAATTACAATTTCTTGGTACATTGCAAATGTGCTTTTGTACATTTATTGGCTTTAGGCAAGGGCAATTGGAGCAGAATGGAGTCTATCTTGGGTTTTACGCCCATGCAAAAGATCCATATAATGAAAAGAGACATAAATTTGGTGCAGATTGCAAACGCCACCATTTATTTTATTCCTACATCCAAACGACCTTCCGTTTGCCCTAACAATATATGTGCATGTATACATTATTTTTCTGGCAAGTTTTACGGCTCAGATTTACCACTGGCGTTCCGGTTCCTGGAAATCCCACTTGCAGTATGAAAAACAGGATATTGCTACTTTTTCTTGCGAAACTTGCAAATTACTCCTGATTTTTCTGGGGTTGGGGTCGTTAAAATTGAAATAAGGTCTTGTTAAAGTGGGTTTTAGTGAAATGTAGTGAGTTTGTAGGGTTTTATGATGTTGTTTCTCGATTGGTTTATTTGGTTTTGTGAAGGGGTTGAAGGATATGTATGGGGGGGAAACAAACTTTTTGGGGAGTGCAGATGTTTTTAGTGTTTGAAACTGCAGCATTGTGGAGCCACTATATGAGGAGAAGTTTGGATGTTGAAGAGTGAGTTTTAGGGAATTTTAGGTTTATAAATTTCATGATTTAGAGATTTTAGAAAGTTTTGAATCTGTGAAATTTAAGAGATTATCAAAGATTTTTTTTTAAAAAAGGTTCTTGAGAATTTTTATAAATACTTATTTTAAAAATTACAGAGAAGTACAGAAGTTTAGAATTTACCAAAATCTTTTGAATTTAAAGTTTTAAAATTTCAATAGTTTTTATATTTGTTTCACAGCCATCAGTGAAAACTTTTAATACGGTACTTATCTATCTTTTTGACCTATTTATATGCTGTTTTCAATTTATCTCACTGCATAATTAAATTGAAGCCTAACTTGGGCTCAACCCCTAAAATATCGATAATGTAAAAAATATCCACAAATGTAACTTTTTTAAAAATGAAAATGTATAATTTTTTAAAATCATGATTTTATTTTTTCTTACATTTATGAATTAAAACATGCTGCCCCATGCATTTTCATCATAAAAGTCTAAGCAGCTTCACTACCAAACCTTTATTCACATTATACTTGTAATTAACGATTCTCTTTAAAAAAAAATATCTTCAGAGAATATCTCAAAAAAAAAAAAAATTTATTTTACAATACCCAATTTCGTAACTCTAATCAATATTTTTTTTTTCTTAAATTAACGAAAATGCATTGTAAAAAAAAAAAAAAAAAAAAAAAAATTATTTTAACTTTATAAATTTTTATTTTCTAGATCCAACCGGTCGCTACGTGGATGCAACGGACTACTCAACTCCTTCAACAAAAATGACCAATAAATTGAACCAACGGATGTCCCGTTATTCAGTTTCCCCGACCCACAGACATCTGGTTCAATTCAATCTGGAAGCAAACGGTTTATACAATTGATTTGCGATTTCGGCTCGACGTAATAAAATCTCCAGTTCCAGATCTCCTGTATCGCAGGGGGGAGTCGAGCACGTCCACGGACACTTCCCCTGACCTGGAATGGGAAATGTACGACGCTGCGATGAGGAGTCGCAGGATATCGGATCGCTCCGGACAAATTCACATCACAAGGTTTTTATTAAAAAAAAAATAAAATCTTTGCAAAATGACGACGCGTGAATTAAGTGCAATCGGAAATCGCCTTCTAATTTCTTATTACGTCTTTAGTGCCTACAAATCACAATCATGATCATCAATGTCTGACATTTATGGTCGCACTGATGGCGGCATTCCCGATGGAATGGTGTTTTTTGCCTTTATATTTTTGTATATAAAAGTGAGTAATTTTCTCTGCATTATTTTTAATGGGAATTTATGGAATTTTTTTTCTTTTGTTTTTTTAATAGCTGGGAAAAAATATCAACTTCCTTGAAAACGAGCGGGGAAATGGATCGAATGTGCAGAGTAAGTGCGATTTTTGTCCGTAGATGACGCCACGTGATGGAGGTGGATTTTATTGACGTTTTGCTGTGCAAAATGAGGAAATGAATTTTTGATGTTAGAGAGATGACTTTTGATATATTTATTTATCTAGTGTCTCATGTGACATGCAGAATAAACGTGGAAGTAATATGTTAAAGAGTGTTCTGACATTCTTAAGTGCATTTTTTTACTATATTTTAGTTCGTGGTTTTGACGCTGTGGCGCTATTCTACAGCGGTTGAAATGAAGCGCGGGAATTTTGAATTTTTTATGCGTTGAATTCAGAAACGAGAAAGTAGTGATTATAGTAGTGGTTTTTCTTTTATTAATAATAAATTTACACCTGATATCAAACACAAAATAGAAACATCACAGTTTGTTTGATTTTTTTTTTTGGTATTTTTTTTCATTTTTTGTAACGATTACTATACAAAAAAATTTGTTTTGATTGCAAGCGTTACGAATCTCATCCCTTGGGTCCAGTTGTCATAGGCACACAAATTCCTTCATATACAGTAGTAAGTTTCTTGAAACAAAACCTAAAGAAAAAAAAATATATTTAGCAACAGCAAGTTTTTGGACGGATACAAAAGCATTACGATGAGCACTTTAATATTTTTGAGAAAAGTCCAAATATTTACTAAAAATCACTCATGAGTCGGAAATTTGCTTTGAGTGTCATTTTGGAATATCAAACAACAGTCTGCACTGGCCAAAATTATAAAGTTTATAACTAAATTCAGTGTTGAAAGCACTATCAAAGTGTAGTAGTATTGTTTCGCTAACACTAAAATCCCACAAACTGTAGTGAATATTTACATATTATCTAATTTAAATTTTTATAAAAAAAATTTTATTACCACTATCAGTTATTTCAATGCTTTAGTTGTATTGTTGGAAAATGACTTACAAGAAGAGCTTTCCAACCAGCCAACAATGGATTCCTATGTAATTAATACTGAACATCAAACATCTCGGTGACCTTTTGCGCAAACATCTCGCGCACCTTGCAATACATTGCTAGATATTTGTATTTAAAGTTTGTTTTGTTTCAGTTGTGAACTTTGATGATTCCATTTGACCCAAACCAAGTTTGTATGTATGGGAACAATTCAAATATGGGGGGTAAGGATAAAACACAGGTTTTATCACTACCTCGTTGATTTCTATGCTAACTTTGTTCACACTTATCTCGCATTGTAAGCCGAGGTGCGGAAAACTATTTAAAGGTACAATATGTAAGGTAATATTTGTATATATTTCATAGCAACCCGTGATTTACTGGTTAAGAAACACTTCTTTGTCAGTTATAAATGTTTTTGCAAGTTGCAGGTTCCAGTAGATATTTTGTGTGATTCCAAAATACCTAAAATGAAAAGAAAATTTAAAATTATCTTGTTTAAAATTTTATAAATTAATTTTAAGACATTATTAATTACAGAATTACATAAGGTACTGTAGTGATAATAGTAGTAATGATAATAAAATATTGTTATTTTGTAAAAAAAAATTGACAGCATCACAATAAAATTGATACTCAGCTACATTTTGACAAAAGTAGGGTTAGCACTTTTAATACTGACTAAAGTTTTATAAAAATATAAAGGCATAATTCTATGGTCTTGTTGCACTAACGAGAATTTAACCAGTTAAAACTATTCTTAGCTGTTGTTGGTGCAACTGGCCGCAAGGCTTTTGTATTCGTCCGAATGTACTGAAATATTGTTTAACATTTTTTACTATACTTACAATTGGGATTTACAAACAATTGTTTTATATTGCCCTTGCCTTTTTCATTTAAATCTATTTACAAATAAGGCAACGGATCACTATTTCCTGTGCAGAGCATGTTAAACTAGAATTAGAAAGAAAAACAATTAGGTTTAGGCTTGTGGTAGAATGTGGTGGATGAGATAATTTACCACACCTCTGCTATTTCTCAAATCATTTCTCATCACGTCTATAAAGTCAGCATCCATTGTAGGTGCTGAAGGATCCTTAGAATACATGCGATTGTGGTCGTGTACTGGGTTTGAATCTGTAGCTCCAAATCTAGAATAGAAAAAGAAAAAATTATATTAATAAAAGAAATGATTTTATCATGTTGTGACAAATTGAAATTGGGTAATTTTCAACTTCTCTGCATGACGTGCAATGCAGTGAAAACTGCAATGTTATAAACCATATAACTTTGAGAGGCAATAATTTAAAGCACATATTGCTGCCTTTTAAACTTCTAATTAATAAGTTATTAATATTTAAAAATTATAATTTTTAAATATTTTTATACCACACATCTCCAATTAGTGTACCCATGCATAATTAATGGACTGTGCGTTAATAGACTTATGTGGCTTTCATTTCTATCGAAAGGTTGTTGGTACGTTGGTCAAAAACAAATTTTGGTATAATATTAATTAAAATTTTAAACCAAATTTTTAAAAATAATTTTAGGTTTATTTTTGCACTACTATTATAAAATAAATATTAAAATAAGTTTAAAACATATTTGTTGTGTTGTGGACCCAGTGTTAATAGAGACCTACCAGGTACTTATTCTTTACCGTATTTCTCGAATTATAGGCGCAAACTTTTGTTTATTTTGTGGGTTGTTTTTTCTGCGCATCAGTTTCCTAGAACTTTTATTTGGGGGGGTTTTTATTATTTTTGAAAATTTTTTGTCCATAATTGAAAACAATTGACATCTAAATAATAAATTTTTATCCAATTTTACTAATTTTTTCATGATAATTTTAGCATTTATTGTCGTCTTAATTTTCGAAAAATCTTAGGGGTACACTTTTCTTAATTGGAGGTTTGTATTTATTTTGTCAGCCTCAAAACCACGCATCTATTTCGAGGTGCGCTTTTAAATCCAGAAATATCATAAGTTATTTTAATAAAGACCAGCGTTCTAATAGAGTACACTATTAAACGCTATACTGTACAATATACATTAAATGCAATTTTTGATCAATGTAAGGGGACTTCCCTACAAGTCATTCCCCATTTACTTTGCTTGCGCTGAAATCCTAGGCAGGAATTTCATATTTCTCCCCACCGAATTATACATCCCCCACTCCAAATCCGGTGACGTATCGTTTGACGTACTCGACTCGTTGCCGTGGTAAAGTAAATCTGGAACTTGACGAGAAATATTAACAAAACCGCCTCATTTCCATTCTCATGTAAACCTACTCACTGTTTGCCTCCAAGTTAAGTGCTGCCACCTGTCGATGGTTGGGCGAAGTGATGGGGTAATTGGAAGACGTCTGATGATTAATTTGATCACACGATGTGATTGGATTGGAGTAATTTGTCGATTCTATTTGGGCAAATGAAATAATTAAATTCTAATTCCATTGGGGGGTCTGTGAGAGGTGTACAGTCGTTGTTCGTTTGCACAACTCGTGTCTTACTCTTGACCCCATGTGCCAAGACTCATCTGTTGACATTGTAGAGCCAAAGTAGTTGTGTAAACAGAGGAGATAATCAGTGAAATCTTTACCTTGGTCCTTTCCTTGTGAAGGGAAAGTTTTATTGGTTGAAGTTTGCTTGCCACAATCCCTTTTCTCTCTTCCTGTGCTTAGGAAGTCTTGCTGTAATAAAAGGGATAAGAAAATTTTAGTGGGTTTAAAGGAAATTGTCAATAAAATTGATATATTGAAGAGATTTGCGAAATTTTTTTTTTTTAGGTTTAGGTTTAGGTTTAGGTTTAGGTTTGTGTTTGGTTAAAGTGTTGACATTTTTGGGGTTTTGGTGGGTTGGTGGAAGAAGAAGGTGTGGTTTTTAATGTAACCGGAAGTAACTGTTTTATGTGTTTTAAGATTCTGGTTTTTCTAATGAAGTTAAAGTTGCACTTTCGGTGGTGCCATTTTTAGTTTTCGGTGAATAGACATAAAATTTCTAGTTTTTGCTAATCCGTTAGTGGTATTTATTTGTGCAATTTCAGTGTCTTTTAATTTTTTTGATTAATATTGAAATTTTAAGGGAATTTAATGCCACTTTCGGTTTAAAGTGGTGCTCAGAAATATTCTATTGAAATAGAAAATTGCACAATTTAAAACAATTAAACCACCGAAAATGTTTCTATAACCTTTCAAAATTTACAAAAAGTTACAATTTAATCTCCTAAAATGCTACTTCCGATTAAAACAATCATTCTACCGTAACACAAAACTGAATACAACCCTCAAATCAAAAACACAATTCATAACCTCAAACCTAACCCGAAATGCCATTTTTACCTCTCCCAAAAAAAAAACCAAACAACAACACCAAACTTTTCAACAACAAAAAAACTTCATCAAACTCATCATTTCCCCTTTAAGTTAATTAATTAAAACTTCCAAAACACCCAAAAAACCCATTAACTCCATCCACACCACCACTTTAAAAAGAAAAGAAAAAAAACTTGTAAAACTGGCTATCAGATTTGTGTAGCATCTGGTATTAGAAAGAAAGACCCGAAATATCGATCTTAATGTCCAAAACGGATCTCGCACAAGAAAGAAAATCCCGAGGTTAATACGGGGCGATGACTTACTGTCTTAAGGGGCAATTGGTGCCATGCGGATGTGTGGACTTGTGCTTTATTGGACGATTCTGGGATCCTGTAGGTGGCGTACGGACAAACGTCTTCGAGACCTGTGGTAAGAGCAGAAAATGAAGCCTCTACATCATCCTGAGCGGGTCAATAAAAGAGACGCTTAAGACGGGGTCGGTTTATCATGTTTTAACCCGCTGCATAAATTGGGGACAAATGAGAGTTGTTTTAGTGGTTTTTGGTCTTTTGTTTGCAAAATATTGGCGAATTTGCACTGAAAAGTTTGTTCTATTACTTGCAGGCAGATTTCCTAGTCCATTAACTCGTGGATGGGGGTCGTGAAGATGGACAGTGCCAACTTGTCTCTCATAAAGTCATTTCGAAGAGATTCAACTGCCGAAGGAGAAGGAAATGTCTAGGATCAGGGTTTTTCTGCGCTGTTTTCTACTTTTTCCAATTGTATTTCCTAATGTTGTCGAGAGGGGTCGTGTATAAAGTGGTTTAGAGATATGTCTTTTTGCCCCTTTTTTGCTTTTGTGAGGAAGTTGTAAGATTTTTATCTGTCTTTTTTTCTTGAATAAAAAAGGTTTGGATATAATGGATGTTGGTGTGTTTTGGGTTGATGGGGTTGAGGGTAAGGGTGGTTTTAGGGAATTTAGGTTATACACTATAGGGAAATTTTGATGATTTTTAAAGGAATTTGCTCTTATTTTAGAAAATTTATTGTTTTAAGTACCGGTATTAAGAATTTAGAAATTTTTCTAATTTTTTTTTTCCTTAAAAGTAAAATATTGCAGATATGGAAATTTAATTTAAATTTTTTGTGAAATTTTTTTTTTTTTTTTTTTTTTGGTTGATTTTATTTTATAAAGTTAGAAGAAAATTTTATAATATATTTCATATATTTTACTAAATTAAAACTTAATTTTTAGTCACATTTACAAATTTGAATGAAATACATAATTACGGTACTACATTAAAATTTTAACTTAAAGCTTTCGTATTTGAAATAAAATTCGGTCAAAAATTTTATAAAAAATCTATTTTACTATTTACCCACATAAATACTTTTATAATTTCCTACTTCCAAACCCTAGCGGAAATTTTTACAACCGATAATATCATCCAGCGTTTAGAAAAACCCATTTCCGACTTCAACTAAAATGGCGGACAACTACAACAACAACAACGGGACAATAAAACGACTTCTAAAGGTAGGTCCAAAATCTCATTTCCATCTATATAATTAAACCAAAACAACTCTCATATTACCAAATAAACATACAAATAACAACACAAATATTTCAACCCTTTAATAAATCCACCAAAAGTCCAAAATACATTGATCGAGTGAGTAAAAGTTGATTGGAAATTCGCATTAATTCAGTGGAAATTCGAACAAATTCACACGGACAAAAGTAGGAGGTTGTTAATGTAAGCTTACTGGTTTGCGTGTAATTGAGATTGGGTCGAGTAGGAGCAGCCAACGAACCGGGAAAGTGGTCGAATTCTTGCTGGAGGTAATTGCATCGTGTACCAACTGGAGTTTGAATCGAGTTCTTGTCAAATTCATGAGCCAAGCTGCTGCCCACATCTTTCTCAGGCTGTGAGTAATTTTCTAGTAAAAGAGAAAAGACAAATCGACTTTACGATTTTTTTTCTTTTTTTTTTTTGTTTATTTACTTTTTTTTTTGAAAGAGTGTAATAACACTTTGTTGAAACAATGTTGATTTGTTGAATTAAATAGTATTTTTTTAAAGGGAAAATTGTAAATTGTCTGGTTGAATGCCTGTACACGATTTGTAAAATTTATTTTTCTCTAGCTTGCAATTGCATAATCAGTCATTGTTTCCATTCACAATTTTATGAATTGTATCACAATTTGGTTTTAAGAGGTGTTATCAACACCTTATTTAAAGTGATAGTGTAATGACTTTTTTTCTTCTTTCATGTGAAAAACTAATGTTAATTCATATTTGCATTATATTTGCATTTCTGTAAAATTATGCTTAAAATTTATCAGTTAAATGTTTGTTTGCCTTAAAAAGCTGAGTGTCTCAGATGGTCTGAAATTGCATTTTATGGTTCCCACTTTGAAACACGAAATTATGACAGAAAAATATAAAATTTTGGGAAAACATTTTTATGACTTAATATATTTTTTAGTAAATACCCAATTCAGCATTTATCAAAATTTTAAAAACAATTTCATGATACTATCGCTTCAAGTATTGTACGTTTAATCAACATTTAGTGTAATAATAATGAATATCAATATCAGTATAAATATCAGTATAATATAAATACCAAAATGTGTTAAACGGACCAAATTGTACTGAAATAGCCAGATGTCTTACCATAATAGGGGACCTGGCATTGTTTGCAATTTTTTTCCAAGCGCAATTAGAGGTTTCTGCTCTAATAAAGGTCTGCATTAAACCAGGGGATTTACAGTCATTACTAAAAGTCTTATGTGATGCTTGATTATTTTCTGGAAATTGCATTCTGGGTTTCTGACATACAGAAACCTGCTTTTGGTGAATTCCAAGACTAGCTATTAAATCAGCATTGATAACAATAAAAGCTGCCCCTTGTAGTATGAAATGCCTGCAATGCATCTGTTTTCATGCTACAAGGGGCAGCTGGTTTTCACAACACCAGTCTCAATGCAATTCCTAGAAAACAAACAATCGCTTAAGGTGAATTTTTTTAAATATTTTATCAAGTTAAAATTTGCAACGACCAGAATTATTTTCAACAATAAAACAATTCAGTTCATTTTTTTTTTAAATTTATCCAACACCTAGTAAAACTAGTAAAATGACATCAAACCTACCATTCTCATTCTTGTCGTGCAATTTATTCCTTCTGAAACTGATGCAGAGTGCATACGTTGCGAAAATGACGAGCAAACCCAAAATGGCTGACACCACAGGCACTATCAACTTGAGGTCGAAATAAAATGGAGTCTCCTCTTCCTCCATGTCACTCTTATCATCTTGAGCAATGTCTGAGCCTGGAGCAAACATCAAAAATTATTACCTCGTCTGCAGTATGCTAATATGTCTCATCCGTCGACAACTAATCTCCCATATTTTCATCCTTCATAAATCAATTTATTGAAGGCATAAAAAAATGGTAATTTAAATGCAAAATTTCTTTTTCACATATTTTTTTGTTGTTGTTTTTATTTTGAAGAGAAAATAAGTTTAATGGCGTTTTATTAGAACATATGACGCACTAATGAAAAGCGTTTTTTCGGGGGGGTTTGGAAGTGAGGGGGTGTTGGAAGGGGTTGTTGCATCTCGAGTTTGAAAAATGTTGGAAAAATAATGACCAGAAGAAAAAGTGTTGAGAAAATTATTGATTTTAAAACAGCTGCAACAGCGGGAGAATAAGTTTTTTCCCTTTTTTCTTTGAAACTTCAAATCATTTCTGCATTGTATAAATTAAGGGGAAATGAGAAAAAAAAATTGACGGGCTAACGAGAAAAGAATTTACACGTTCGGTTTAATGAAAACAACAATAAAATGAAATTTTCCCAAGGTGTTGGGACTAAGGGTATTAGTGAATAGTTTTGGAAATCCCATATAAAGTTTTTTTCATTTCAGTTTTGGCAGTTTGTGATAAACAGGAAAATGTTTGGGTTTAATTTCGAATTTTATTGTTTTTGAGGTTGTTTGAAATGAAAGTGCCTGAATTCGCACTAGATGGCGTTGAGGTGCCATAGGGAGTGAGTGGTGAATGAAATTAGTGATTTGTCATGAGAAGTTTCTGCAAGATTGTTTAGTATTTTTTTTTTTTTTTTTTTTTTTATATAATTATGAATTTTTAATATAAATAGGTTTTTTGTGGCATTTTTTTCTGCTTTATTTGAATTTTGAGACGTCAATGGGGATTAATCATCCACCATTTGTATTTTTGAGGCAATGTTTAATAATGTGTGTGTAAAAGTTAAAGTTTTTATCACATTTTAATTAAATAAAGTGTCACTCTACCACTAGGATGTTTTGTAGAATTTTTATACCAATTACTATTATCAGGCATTATATGCATGCAGTATGCAGTGCAAAAAAAAGTTTAGGCAGTTTGTGCATATTATGTAAAAAACTGCCTGAACTTTTTTTTTAGTAGAGAACAAATTCTTGTAAAGTATTACAGCTGTTGCTCTTGTATTTTATCAAGAATAGCTACTAAGAAAAATGTACAATGGTGTTTTTATTCCAATGTTGCCGTTTGAAAATGGTTTTGGTTTTTTATCTGGTCCTGGTGGCAGATTCTGAAACTGCTTGGAATGAAGTTTCATAAAAAATCTGTCAGATGACGCAATTAATAGTTATGTTATAATTAAAATTTTAAATTGTACTACATTTTAGCAAATAAATACACTTTACTTGTGGTTTGGACAAGATTTACATCAAAATCCCATTAATGCTACCAACTGCCACTAGATGTCTACAGCCTTCAACAGGGCAATGTAGGGTCAGACATGGCAGCTTTGGAACAAGTACTGTTGTACATTCTCATTATAATGTTATTCTTAATTTTATAATTATTTATGACAGTTTACACTTCACCACAAACTTTTCAAAAATAATAAAAATTTCGAGAAAATAAAATTATACTTAAAATCATAAAGTAAAATACTTTGCACCATCTAGTAACAATCAGACTAACTAAAACCATAAACATTACTACTATACTAAAAAAATAAATTAACAAAACAACTAAATGTCTTACTCACGTCCACGCGTAGTGAACTCATATTCAGCAGTTTGTGACCCCGCCGAATTATGCGCCGTAATCCTCACATTATATCCAACCCTGGGCTCCAAATCCGGTATCAAAAAAGCATCTCTCTGCGGCTTCACGTTATTAGACACCAACACCCAATCAGCACTTGCTCTCGGCTTGTACTCGACGATAAAATACAAAATGGGACATCCTCCATCATCCCAAGTGTTCAAATTCAGCGCCACGAACTCGGTGTTCGGGTAAATCAGCTGTTCTCTCGACGGCGCCGAAGGAGCTGCGATAAAGAACCGGTCAATTGGGGACAAATGCCCGTCGTTTTTAGACACGCACCTGACCCTTTGGTCTTGACAGACGCAATTTCCGAGGGTTCTCCAGCGCCGATTGCGTTGGCGGCACTCATGTACAGTTGGTACCGCGAACCGCACCATAAGTTGTTGAGCACGTGTGATCTACGATCGGATTCTAACTGGATTTCTTCCCATTCGGCGTAATCTCTCTTGAATGTGAGGGAGTAGCCTGAATAAGCGAGTTAAAGGGGACATTAATCAAATTGAAATCGATTTTTGTTGTTGGAGTTTGTTACCCGTGATTGCACTTCCGCCATCTGGTCCCGGTTTCCAATGAATCGTTACTGAACTGCTTGTGGCGGGGGATACTGCCACGTGCGGAGGAACTGGGGGAGCTGAAAGATGTACATTTGTTTTTAGTTGTTCGGGTTTGTCGTTAGGGGTGTTGTGGGGGTAGTGAATTTTTTAGTTGAAAAAGTGGGTTTTGTTAATGGTTTTTGTTCCGGTTGGAGGTTGAGGTTTTAAAGGGTGTTGAATGATGCGACCGGAAGTGTGATTTGAGCTAAACATTTTTAATTGATTTTGGTAATTCTGAATATGGCACTTCCGGCTGAAAGTAAGCAAAATTTTAATGGGTGATTTTTAAGGGTGTGAATCAACCGAAAGTGCCATTTTACATTGTTTTTAATAGTAACACAATGTAAATGTAACTAAAATTTTTATTTGGTGCCAATTGGAAAGTGATAATTCCAGTTTGATTGTAGGTTTAAATTATGATTAAACTTATTGAAAGTATAAAACAATATTCTAGAATATTTTTCATTATTGCTAAACAGACGTCGATTTGTATCACCAAAACTTATTAAAAAGCTACAAATTCTCTCCTCGAGCTAGACAAAATGCCAACTTCCGGTCACTCAAAAAACTAAAACTAATTCTTCACAGATTTTTTTTTTATTTAAAAACTTTTCATATTCCTAATTCAACCGGAAGTGCATAAATAATTCTACCAATACGGCGCCCAAAATAACTCCAAAAATCAATTTCCTTTATTTTATTTATATAAATTTTGAATACCTTGAACTAGAACGATGTAGAAAATACTGTCAGATCCATGAATATTTTCCACATGGCACGAATAGTTGCCCGAATCGGTCAATTGAACGTTCCGCACCATGAGACTCCCATCGGGCTGAATTTGGTAACGTTCCAGTTCCGGTAATGGCTGACCTCTGTCTCCAATTAGAGGCAAATCAAAAGACAACAAAAAATAATAAAATTACACCACGAAATTTTATTTAAAGTGATAGTGTCATGAATTTTATTTTTTTCAATTTTATATGAAAAAAAATGTTAAAAAATGTATAGTTTAATTTATAAAATTTAATTGTTACAGAAATTTATTTAAAATCTATAAGTTAAATGTCCTTTTGGTTCGAAAAGGAAGTCTTGATTTTATTCTTGGCCGTGACGTCATAGCAGTCAGCGTTTACTTAAAAATTTAACGACAGATGGTGTTGGTTAATTGGAATTCTAAGAATTAGTTCCACCCTTTTGCTATTTCGTCATGACTTCTCAGGACTGTTCCAAAACTGTTTCCCGCAACAATCTTAAACCATGAAATTATGTCATAAAAACAAAATATTTCAAAAAAAATTAAAATTATGAGTTTTAAATTTTGGTGAAAATCCGATTTTCATCAATTTTTTTTTTTAATGACACTATCACTTTAATTTCACAAAAAAAAAATTATTTAAAAAAAACATTAAAATTTATCTTTGGAAAAAGGTTGTCGATGTTTAATTTTGTGCATCTGACTTCGCTTGATTAATTTCGGTTCAACTCGTCACATACCCGACATTCCAGACGCGCGTCGGCGGAGGAATTCCCACTGCTTCGCACGCCACACGCACGTCCTCTTTCCACGCGATGACTATGGGAGATCCGAACGATACGAGTTTGGCTGGAACTGCAAAAATTCGACGTGTCAGAATCTCATCACGGATATTGAAAAGGCGAAGTCTCGGCGCATACCTTTTGAAGTGAGGGTCACGCTCACCATCTTGGTGCTCTGGCCCTCGCCTATTGAAGTTGATGACGTCACCCAGAATTCATAACGGTGGTTTTTTCGTAGACCTTTGAAATCGTGGCTCAGATGCTGCCCGGAAACGATTGTTTTTGTCGTGTTCTGATTTTTTTTTTTAAAGAAAGAAGATGGAAATCCTTATTGGAGCGCGTTTTATTGGCATTTCCGGTTTAAGAGTGAGGGTTACGATGTGAGTGTTTTGGGATGTGAATGGTACCATAAATGAATGATGTCTTTAGGGGTTTAATTTACAAAATTTCGTAACATTGAGAAATTAAAGTGCCACTTTCGGTATAGATAAATAAAAATAATTCGATGTTAAGTAAAGGTTAGTTTTATTAAACTGACAATTCAAAGACTCTTAAAGTAACCGGAACTTCATTTGTTTAGATCTAAATATCAATTTTTGCTCCAAATTGCTATTTGGAGAAGATTTAATAGGCCTTTCCGGTTTAGCAATAGCGACTTGCTATAAGAAGCATTGAGTTGAAACTGCTGATACCCATAGGCATCTACACTGACCGGAAGTGCGATTTTATTTCTCGCTTCAAAATCCAAATTTTACCCCAAACTGACATTTGGAGAGGCTGAAAATAACACTTCCGGTTTGACTGCAGCTACAAAAATCTCAAGACGCCTACTAGACGTTTACATCTAAATTTCCTGACACCCACAACCCTTTAAACAAACTGGAAATATAATTTTTTTTCGCTTTAAATTCTAATTTTCACTCCAAACTGCCATTTAATGCGGTTTAAAATAGCACTTCCGGTTTGACTACAACCACAAAAATCTCTAGACACCTACTAGAAGTGCACAATTGAATTTCCTGCCACCCACAACCCTTTAAACAAACCGGAAGTGCCATCCCCACCCGCTCCAAATCCCCATTCAAGCCTTAAAAAAAACAAAAAATTACTTCTTTGTCCTTGTCAATTGTCCGAATATAAACAGTATAACGCATTACGATGCCATTGGGCTGCGATGGCGGCATCCAGGTGAGTAAAATGGAATCCTCCGATACAACAAGAGCTTTAACCTTTTCCGGCGCCTCGGGCACTGCAATAAGAGATAAGAGG
The DNA here is from genome assembly GCA_034695745.1 of Geophilus truncorum. Lineage (NCBI taxonomy): Eukaryota > Metazoa > Arthropoda > Chilopoda > Geophilomorpha > Geophilidae > Geophilus > Geophilus truncorum. The sequence continues at coordinate 6,475 of JAQFZP010000164.1, read as the reverse complement.
CGCGCATTACAGAGCAATATGATTATAAATAGTCAATTATTTTGTTGTTGTGTACCGTCTTCGAAAGTCTGGCACGTGATCACCTCGCTTTTCACTCCGTCACCAACGCGAGTGAAAGCGAGCACTTGAATGGAATAATTTTGAAATTTGGCTAAACCGTGTAAAATGGTTTCGAGGGAAGGCGTTATCTTCGTCTCCATTTCCGAGCTGTCTATAAATAAACAAAACCAGGATATGGTTGTAATCACCACCTTGGTGCCGCGAGAAACGCATAATTAGCCTTCATTTACACGCGGTGCAAAGTGATAATCAATTTACATTTTTTATTTTTTTTAAACATTTTTTTGTGTTTACCATATCCGAAAGCCGATGAATGAACATGGCGTTTTTGTCCATCGATTTCCCGATAGAGAAGTTTGTAGCCTTGCAAGATGCCGTTGACTGACTGGGGAGATGGTGGTGACCACGTGACGTGGATACTCTGGGACGAATGGGCTGAGCATCGGACTTCGTCCGGAGCGCGACTGGGAACTGGGGAGATATGAATAGAACTTTTATTGTTTTGGGGGATTTTGAAATTTACTAAGTTAATATGTAATGCTTAGTTAAGATTTTTTTAATTTAAGGATTTTGTAGTGGCATAAATAAACAACAATTTTTAATTTATTTCAACTATGTAGATACAGTAAATATTACACATTAGAAAGCGTTCAATTTGCATAGTGCACTTGTTCACTAATCGCAGACTACATTTTTGTGGGTTTTTAATTAGTGCACGGGTGCGGAAACTGAAACCCGAGGGATGTTTACCAAATTTATTTGTTCCCGCATGCTTATTTAGACTTATAGTAAGCACTATTTGCGATCGGCGGCTTATTTGATAAAATAATGTTTATTCAGACTTTGGAAGTGTGAGAAACTCAAATGTTGATAATGAAATGTGTTTTTGAAAATTTTCATTGATTTGATTATATTTTTGAGATGTAAAAGAAAAAAAGTCATAATATTTCAAAATTTAAAGCTTTCTTAACATTTTTGGTAGAAATTTGAGTTTTAAGTAATTTTTAAGTTTTTTAAAATAAACATCCAGAAAATCCTAACTTTAATAGATTTACTTACTGTACCGCACTTGATATTTATGATTTAAGGAATTTTCAGTAACTTACACATTTTTTTAACATCTTTGACGAGAATTTTGATAATGCAAAACTTCACTGCAACACAACAAAAATTACGGTATTCCTAACGTACCATACTTTCAATAATATGGTACGTACATGAAAAATGGAAATTTCTCAATTCTTATTCCTACAATTCAAACACTTTTAAAAACTGACGAATTTCTTATTTACACTACACAATTCCAACTTGAAAAAAAATACCCACATCTTAAAACAAATCATCCAACCCTTTAAATTAAACTCACAAATTAAAACAATAATTTCTGCACACTCATTTCACCCTTCCCTTCCCTTCCTTCTTTCCCCTACCCTTAACCTGGCAAAATTCCCAACTCAAAAGACCAAAACCCACAGCAAAAGCAGAAAAACTCAACATTGCATTTTAAAACTCAAATCGATGGCAGTGCAACATTTCCAAAACGCACCACACACAAGTCGTAATTTTTACCTTTACACTTACACACAAGAGTGGAATGTTAATCACCGCATTTACCTTGCAACACTGATAAACAGCAGCAAATCAGAGCAACAAACTCGAGATTTAATTAAATTAGTCGTGAGCTACGGACGCTAAGCGCGGACACGTGAGTGGTTTCTTAACTCAAAACTCGTCTCACCTTCTTCGGCCGTAGTGGCCTTAATGGGTTCTGAGAGTGGACCCGGTCCGATCCGGTTGTAAGCCTGCACCACGATATCGTATTTGGTGAAAGGTAAAAGACCTCGCAGCTCCAAATGGCCGCCATCAACGCTTGAACTCTCGATGGCTTTGAATAAAAAGGGGTCACTCGAATCTTGAACCTTGTAACCGACGTTGTAGCCTAAAATTTCACCGTGCCATAAATCCTTCTGTGGTGCCTAGAAAATATGGGAGTGGGAGAAAAATATGTTAGAACTTAGAAGAGGGATTTATTGCATGCAAATTAGGTGAAATTGATAGTGGAGTTTCATCTTAAAAAAATATTTTTTCTTTAGTGGATTTTTTTTTTTCTTTCTTTCTTTTTTTTTTAGGAAAAGATCGATTTTTTTTTTATTTAGGATTATGGGATTGGGGAGGTGGAGAAGAGAAGATTTGGGCAACCAGGTTTTTTTTCACTTTTTTTTTTTTTTTTTTTTTTTTTTTTTTTTTTTTTTTTTTTTTTAAAAATTGTGATGTATTAAAGTGATAGTGTTATGAAATTTTTTTTCAAATTTTGGTGAAAGTAAAATTTGAACAGGCCTGAGAAGTTATGACGAAATAGCAGAAGGGTGGGACTTAATCCTTTGCCTCGCCACTTGTATTCCTAATTTCAATTAACTAACACCATCTGCTGTTAAATTTTTACATTCATTTTCATATAAAATTTTAAAATTTTTAAACGTTTATCACTTTAAATTTTATTTTAAAATTTTGTCAATAGATGACGTTGTGAATAAAAATCGAATTACAGAGTTCAAAAGTAATTTCATGAAACATTTACTGGTTTCACAAATAAAAGAAATTGGTGAATTATAAATTTCAGCTTTAATTAATTTAAGTCAAAAATCCTTTGTTCTTTTATTAATTCATTTTATAACCACTTGGGGGCATGCCAAATTCAAAACATCAAGATAAGGCCAAATGTCGATAACTCCATTATAAAAATCATTTTACATTTCATATACCCTAACTTAAAAAAAAAAAAAATTTTTTAAACATCAAACAAAACATTGGCATCTTAATCAAAATGGCTGCTTCCTTACCCCCTTAAACCATCCATCGATTTACTTTTTTATTTAAGTTTTAGGACATAGCAACGACACCAGGTCTTATTTCTATATCCACATCACCCGGTTATCTCTCACGATATCACCTTACACATGTCAATACTCAACCAACCACAAAAAAGTGAAAGAAATATTAAAAAAAAGTAACCCTGGGTGGGGGTAGGGATGGGAGAGGGAAAGGGGATAAAAGAGAAATTTTTTTATACCTTCCAGGAAACTTTAAGGCACTGCGGTTGCGTGGCTTCGATGAGTATGTGCGTTGGTGGCGCAGAGGGAGCTAAAGGGGATATATTTGTAAATGATTTAAACTGATCCGGTACCGCGTTCGAATTGGTATGCGTCACCTTCTTCGGCAGTGGTAATGACCACGGTTTCACTCGGTTCGCTCACGCCGACCTCGTTTTCCGCCATCACCCGGAACGCGTATTTAGTCGCGGGCAACAAACTGGACACCACTGCACTGGTCACTCTTCCAATCACAGTTTCATTGGCCGAACCGCCGATCCAATCGGCTATAAAGGGATTTTAATCAAAAAGATCTTAAAGGAGACTGTTTGATGAGAATCATGAGATGGACAAGAGGAGATTAGAATATAAAATGAGGTTAAATGTTTGGTCTTGGTGTTTAAAGGTCAAGTGAACCGAATTGGTTTATTATTAAATGTGATTCTATACACGACAAACATTAATTAATCGTTGCCAAATTTTTTTGACACGTTAAATTATGTAAAAAAAAATGAATGTCAAATGGAAAATGGATTCTGGAAATTCTGATTTTGAGACGCAGAGAATTTTAGAATTAAATTCTGGATCAGTCGCTGAAAAACAACGAAAGCATTGCGGGCAATTCCTGCTACAGGGGCATCAAACTTCGGGACGTCGTAAATCGCGGCAGCTCCCATAATCCATTTTCCTTTTGAAATTCACATTTCGTGATAGTTTTATACAAATTTATACGTGTCTGAAAATCATTTGGCGACAATTAATTATGTTTGTGATGAGTAGATTCATATTTAATAATAAACCAGTTCAGTTTACTTAATCTTTAAATTTTATTTTTAAATATTTGGTTGAGTTTGTTGTTTTTTATTCCTGCAGGTTTAAAGGGAGTGGACATTCCTGTGGCGAGTTGGAAGAGAATTAAGTAAAATAATGGAATAGGAGAGGGGAGGCTTTGACTCGTCTTTGTTCATTCAAATTTTAAAATAGGGTTTACATTTGTTGCATTGCAGTGAAGTTGCAGACACTTCACTGAATAAAACTTCACTGCAAGGCATGTTGAATTTGACTTCACTGCAATACATGGGAAATTGTATTTTATGCATTGTATTAAGAATGTTCAAATGCTGACGTGTTGATGCAGACACCTAGTGAGGATTTTTGCACTGATTAAAGTTTAGTTATTTGCATAAATTTAATTTAAGTTAACTTTGAATAAATTTTTAAAGTAAATCTCTCTAATAATTAATTTACTCTTTTCGCTGAATCCATTAAATTATACATTTCGTCATTGTTTAATGCCTTGAATCTTTACTATAAAAATATTTAAACAGACACTTGTTGCATCGGTTGACAAATTTATAGAAAAAAAAATTGCATTCTATTGCACAACAATTTCATTAAAATAACTGCTACAATACATGGTAACCTAACAATTTTATTGACACCATACTTCTAACAGTTCCAGAATTTACCAATAGGTTGCAAACCAATATTCTATCAACACCAGCATTAGAACAAACACAATTGCATATTTTCAAAGTCATTACCAATTCACGTATTAAATATCCTCGTACTTTACATATTACAATATAAAAAAATCTTAATTCTAATGCAATTCTTCCAACTCTAAATCTCCAAAACTTTTAAACACCAACTTATAACAACCAAACATTTAACACAGAAAGCAACAAGTAAAACACAAACTTGAAATAAATCACCCACCAAACAAACAAAACCCCAAAACAAACTTACCCAACACGTGTTTATACTGCACGATGTATTTGGCCACCGGACTGTTTCCATCGTACGGCTGCAACCAGGCCAAGTTCACGGATCGCGCTACGTAGTCTTCGACATTCAGGGAACGTGGGGCTTCGGGGGGCTCTAAACGACAAATCAATCACGTAAGAATGGTGTTCCCAGACATTCAAACCGCCAGCAAAGACAACGGGTGAGAGAAAACAGGGTATCAGGCACACAGGCCTTGTTTCTCAATTCGCGGCTCCAATTAACGAGGCAAAATGATGGCAAATGGCCAAGATGAGTCCCACAGGGGAAGAAGTGAGACAGGGAAATCTCTTCGGTGCAGCGAATATCTTCCAAACGAGTGGATCCAGGGTAAGAGAGAGGAGATTTAATTCGCCCCTTTGCGTTTCTTGGGCGCTGGATGAGGGAAAGCTCTTCGGGCTACTTGGGACGGCGTCCCCGGGGAGCCATGTTGCTCAATTCCCCTTCGTTGCCGCTCTTAACAAGTCAGGTCGTGGCATGACACGAGTGTCAATCTCCATCAGCCAATCAGCGTGAAGACATTTGTCTTGGCAGCTGAACAAAAAGGGGGAGTTCTCCCTCTATCCTCTCATTCTTCCCCCCAAAGTGGCACGCAACCCTTCATTTCCAGGGGAAAATGCCACACCCGGCAAATCAAATTGCAGCTACAAATAATCGGGTGTCAGAGCTGAAATTAACCTTTTCAATTTTCATTTGTCAAACTGATGTTGAGCTCGGAGCGCGTGAATATTTAATCGCATACTTAATTAGCAATCAGTGGATTAGCAAAATACGCGACCCCCGATTAATTTTCAAAGTTGAACGGCCAGTGGCTTCGAGTCGAAGTGCGGATGACGGGGGATTTGAAAAGTCGCTGCGGCATTAACAACTGACGCCGTCGGTTAATTGGCAGGCAAATTGACACTAAAGGTCGTGATCTATAATATTTCAACTCTGTTCTATTCAAGTTGCATGTACCGTACTGGTGAAATTAGAGCAAATAGTAGAAGCACTACAATCATATCTCGCTAGAGGGCCGAGATACGTTCCTGAAAAATCGGTATTTTAAGCATCAATGCAAAATCATTACCCTGCACTACTTTCTAAGAAAGCATAACTTCAACAATCCTATAACCATTTTGCTTGATGTCTTGTGACTCAATGCCACGTGACGAGAATCGACCAATCGCATTGCTTTCATGCAAATAAATATGGTACTTGGAACATTTCAATCATTAATATTAGTTATCAAATGGCTTGCGAGGTTTTTGGGATGATTTTAGGCTATTCCGTAAAGGGGGCGCTGTGAGTGCTAATGGTCGAAACTCGCAGCGTCGAAAGCGAAGTCATCACTCAGCAGGGAACAAGTACTCGTAGCAATAAATCGATCATGGGAATGGGAGTGAGACTCGTATAGGCACAATTTCGATTCGGTCCACAGCCAAGATGACAGTGATCGTTCCCTTACAATTGTTTTAGACAGAATAAATCTCTACAGTGCCAGAAGATTTATGGTGAAATGATGGAATCTCTTGAAACAGAATTGATAAAAACATTTTAAA